>JAXQQM020057773.1:0-217353 GCA_034641835.2 Pinus albicaulis
ATTATAATGCTATTGTATCTAGTGCAATAATCTTGGAATGTCTCATTAGGTGCTCTTTTAATACTCTCAAATTCCGATAAAATTTGTAATGGTTTTTTCTTTTTTTCCCATGTATTAAGAAATAATCTATGGAAAATTTCTAAAACAATAATAATACCAGCATTTAAACCTCTAAACCATTTTTTCACCTCCCTAGTTAATGTTCGAGAAAACAGTCTCATTTGGACATCAGACTCATCTATTTCATGAAGTTCAAAATAGTTTGTCATCCCATTTACATGTTGTTTGGCAGTGTATTGAGTGGTTTGATCAAATAGAGGTATTTTTCTTTGATAGTCCTGGGGAATGTCATGTAACTAAGCTAGAAGGACCAATGGAGCATATTTAGCAACCATGGCTTGAATTCTAGCTTGACTAGGAGGTAAATTGGAAGCACTTTGGGTAGAGCTAGAAGTATTTGCTGGGGTAGTTAAAGAACTTGCAGATGAGATTGGGATATAAGAAGATGTACTAGAAAATGTGGTTGAGAAACAAAAAGATGAATTTGGGAAATATGAAGAGGTATTTTGGAATGAGAATGATGTATTGGAAAATAGAGAAGGAAAACTAGTGGATGGAGATGAGGTGGTGGAGGATGGGAATAATACTCTAGGTTGGAATGGTTGTATAGGAATAAATGGATCCTTGGAATGAAGTGTGGTGGAGATATTGGAGGATGTGGTGGAAAATAAAGATGAACCTTGAGATTCTAAAAGGTTGGTATCTAAATGAGTGGTAGAGGGCTTAGGGATATAAGCTGATAAAGCACTTAATTCAACTAAATGCTAAAAAATAGCTTCATCTATTTCCTTAAGTATAGTGGCATTTATTGCATCAATTTTATCATAAAACTCAAAGATATTTGATTCAGAGTCTACTAAAACAGTTTCCTGTTTAATTTCAAGATATGAACTAAAATCAGGATCTATAACAGTGTTATTTATGTCACTTTCTGATTTGTTTCTGAATTAAGAATGTTCAAAATTTAAATCAAAATCAATTTTTTGTGTAGTTTCTAATTGTTTTGGAATGGAATTTGCTCTAACTGAGGAAACTTTATTACCTAAATCCTCTACTTTTTTATTCCTTTTTCCAATTATGTCAATATCATCTACTATGACAGCGGGTTGTGGATCTAGATTTTACCTGGTATAGTAGACTCTTCTCAAAGTCAGAATTACAATTTTTAATGAAATTATACTCACAACTTATTAAAAAAATCCTTAGGGTAAAAGATAATGAAAATATTTACTTTAAGGTCTATTTTAAAACTGAGTATTGGTTAGATCCCAGTATGGTTGCCATTATTTTATCACTCTAATAATTCTCAAAGTTGTGATATTTTCATTTTATAGTTTAAAGAATATTAGAGGTAACCATAGACCTAATTTTAAGCTTTATGATCTAACCTTCCTAAGGCTCAAAGAAGGCTCTCTCTATAAGATTTAACTTTTTTTTATATTTGATTTTAGGCTAGTTATACCAGGCAAATTGGCTTTGGGGATTTTGATTGGTTTTTGTGGGAAAATAAATTAAGGAGATGGATAGTTGCGAATCTGTAATCCATTGGGCAGATGGAGTCAATGTGTCAAGAAGAAAGATTAGGATCAAGGTCTAATGTCAAATTTTTAGCGGGAAAGATAGCAGAGTCACTAAATATCTTTAAAGGTTGATTAGTGGAGTGGGTTTAATCAGGATAAAGAGCAACTAGGAATTATTTGATCCAGATATGGAGTGAGAGGATAGGGGTCAATCGAAATTAGGGAGAAATTAAGGGTTCCCTATTCTGGATATAAAGGAAAACATTTAAATGAAAACCAGTCAATAATAGAGTGCTTTTAACAAATTCTGATATAACAATTGTTGATTTCACATTAAAATTTAGAACACATTTATGAATGAATGGAAAACACAAGAAAATATATAGATAACAGTAGAAAATACTTCACTTCAGTGGCCCGACACATGAATCTAGTAATATGATGCTTTGTTCCTTGAAATCTAGTCTTCTGACTTGAGCTTGATTACAAAAATCCTTAGGTTCAGAATGTTCCAGCTATATAAATATTCAACAATTAATCCACACTAATAGCTCAAATGATGAATTATTTATACAAAAGTAATACAAAATATCCTAGAAAAATCATAGGAATTTTCTATAGAAAATAAAATATCTTATTACAAAAAGATAGTGAGAGCTGCATAACAAACTTGCAAGCTATCCTACTTATTAAAGAAAAATATCTTTATGTTGCACTTAGGCCATGGCTAGCTTTTTGAGGTGTCCTTCACACTGAAAAGTGGTCTTCAATCTATTTTAAAGCTTTATCTCTTACTTGATACTCTTTAACTGATACACTTTAACCTTTGATACTCTTTAACCTGTTGTTTTGACTTTTTACTTCTTTAAAAATATTTTTTTACTGTGTAAAAACAACACTCTGTTTTTTCATCCTCTTTCACTACAAACTATCTTTTTAAAGTAAATCTGTAAGCATCTACCAAAAATCCTCTTCTAGTAAATTAATCTTTGTAAGTTTTCTGAAATTCTCATCTGCTTCAGTATACCTAACAAATGTTGGCTTGACTAAAAGGAGGTTTTCAATCTCATGCTGTAAATAAAACAAGTTTTTAACACTTTTATCCAACACCTTTCCTATTGGAATTCCTTGCCAATCTGCCTTTTTTACTTGATCTCTAGATCCCTGGAAAAGTCTCTTATCTTCTTGTTGTAATCTTCTTGCTTCATCAGTTTATCATTGAGAACAAGAATGTTTGGCAAGCCTTCTTGTCTTAATGTGTCAAAATTAACCATGAATCTAGTTATGGCCATGTCCATATTTTGAAACTTCTCTTCCAACTGTTTCATTAGGTTTTTCTTTGAGAGTACCTTTATTACCTCAAGAATTGTTTCAGTTCTATCAGTTATCCCTATCGCATCCAATTCTTGCTTTTTTTTAGCATTCAGAAACTTGATTATTTCTTGGGCTTCTTCAGGCTTAGCACCAAGATCTTCTTTTGTCTTCAATATTTCTTCTTTGGCTTCCTTAAGCAAGTCCTTCTACTCATAAATCACTCGAATTGAGGGCCAAGTATCATTGATTAACTAAATGATCTTGGACTATAGCTGATTCTTGATGTATGCCATGTGCTCTTTCAAGGTTAACTCTGTTTCTACCTTTTCAATTTGTTCACATATCCTTTTGGCCTTTTGTTCCTCTGTTTTAGAATTTATCTGTGCTAATTTCTTGGCATCTTCCAAGTTCTTCATTTGTTATTTAAAAATATTTATCTCATTATTATGTATTGACATGTCTTCCATGGCTTTAATGAGTTTTTTGGCCTCATCTGACTATTGACTAATGAAGTGGAATATTCTATGGCAAAAGTAGTAGAAGAAGTGACTGGCACTATTGTGGCTATTGGGACTTTTGGTGCTAACTCTTCTGCTAGAGTTGAAGGAATTGTTGTTGTTACCATGGGAATGACTGTAGGAGGAACACTTTGAGTCTTTGCAGTTTCTTTTTATTGGACAAGCTTGTCCATCTCAGTTTCCATCTCCTTGACCTGTGCTATCATTTGTAGTATGAGATTCATCATCTCATATTTTTTATTTTCCTCTTACATAATCTCATTAGCTTGTGGATGCTCTGTTGGAAGTAGTTTCAGTTGCTTTATAAGTGCTGAAATATCAACATTTTTCTTCTTTACCAATTCTTCTGCAGTTTTCACATTAGCAGGGTCTTACCCTACTTCAATCACCAATTCATCTAAGGACTTGATTCTAGTGTCTTTGGCATATGAAGAGGCATTTTCAACCCTAAGCTAATATCTTATATTTGTCAAAGTATTATGGAGATTTTGGGCACTCATTGCCTTTCTGGTAATGGTAGAATAAATCATTTCTGAGCTTTTCTTGTGGAACTCAATCTGATCCAAGGGATGAATGTCCTCTATTGGAATTTCAATATCGGCTCTCTTCTAATTTGATGTTGTTGTAGGTTTCGAAACTATTGGCTATAGCACTGTCATTAGAAACTTTTTATTTTATAATCAAAGGCTCAACGCAACCTATTTTGAATCCCTCAAGTCTACTTTAAGTATTGTGAATAGATCTCATTCTTTATCTCCTCATTTTTGGCCTTGATATGTTTATACTTTTCTTGGATATCTATGTCTTTATCCTCTGCTTGATGTGATGAAGATGTTTCCATGCTCTGTTGTTTTTCAATATCTGAGTGTTAGAAGTAGTAGGTTACTACTCATTTTCAATTACTGTGTGAGTCACAGTGTCATTCTTTCGATTCTCTTCAACTAAAACCTCAATTGTTTCCTTTTCTTTTTGTGCTGGATTAATCTTAGGTTTCTTATTGTATCTGAGTTTGATTCTAGTTTATTTTGTTGCTTGAGCTGTATAGGTGCCTTCTTCTCTTATTCTCTTTGTGGTTCTATCCTCCTGAATAGGAGTCTATAAAGTGTGACTAGTATCACCTTGCTTAACAGTTTCCATCAATGTATTTTCCAACCATTCAGCTTGGTTGGAAAACTTTTCAATTTCAGCCTTTTTATCATGAATATATGGGATTAATTTTCATTTCACCCTCATCCTACTGATTATTCCACAAGGACCATAGTTCCACAAGAAAATTTCATCAAACTTATACTCTAGCAACTATTTTTTTGTCTCTGTACCTGCTTCCTTGTTGTTGTAATGTCCCCAATTTTTAGCCTCAAGCTAAAAAGGACATTATAATTGCACATTTTATTTTATTTTAATAAAATGGGTAAGGAGACACCTTAGCCCTTTTAGATGAAGAAATAACACTCCTAATGTGAAAGGGGAGTGAATAAAGTAGCTGAAATAAACACCAAGGGTGTGAATGGAACCCAACTCACTTGATTAGTCACCATTGACTAAATTGAACAGCGATGCCCTAGAAGGAAGAGGCTTCCTAGAGAAGCTGCTCATTTTTGGAGGGAAGAGCTTCACATGAGGGTGGAAACCCTAATTGGTGGGACCATGGTGGAGAAGAGTTCTCTCAATTTATATGGAGGATATGGTATCCAATTTTCATTATGCAATGTTTTATATTTCAGACTTTGGGTCTGCAAGAGCTTGCATCCCCGGGCTGTTTAGCAGGGTGATGGTGCCCTCGGGCACTAGGGTGTTCCTGGTCAGTAATCCCTACCTCTTCTTAAAGGAAGGATGAGGATTGAGCTTCATTCCCTAAATATAGCATTGAACATAGCTTCAGTCATCTTCTACAACATTATTTCTATAGCAGAGAGGACGTTGTGTAGCTGGGTGCAGCTAGAGAGGAACTCATGGAGTCTTCTTGGCTTGTTTTCTTCAGTGATGGAGGGTTCTATTCATTGGCAGATATTCAAGGAGGATTCTCGGGCTTATTTCAAATCAGTTGGCATGGGCCAACACTTCCATCATCTCCCACTGCGTAGTCCATGATAATGACTGCGTTATTTTGGAGGAGGCAGTGAGGGAGGGGTTTCTGGAGCTTCAGAGGAGTTGCTTTTGAGACAAAGGGATCAACCCTTTGTATTCGAGTCATTATGAGAGGAGGGAATTTTTATTTCAGATCTGCCATAGCCTCATTTATATTTTTTATCAGTTGCAGTGACAACTATGTTGTCACATTTTTGTATTCTCCGGCATTTCTAGCAATCTTCCTAGATAGGCTAGAAATCTTGTATTTCAGCCCATATCTTGTTCTAGGGCTTATTTATTGTATTCTTACAACCATATATGTATTTAATTTATGTTTAGAAACTATTCCTTCATATACACTGCGCAGTTTTAGCTACTCCGACATTTTATGGAGTTGCAGCTACTCTTGTACTCTTCATGGTTTATTCATTGGAGGATCGCTTCATAGTTTGAGTGGCTTGTCCCTCAACTATATATTGTATATTTCTACTGATATAATCATATAATTATGGCTGCATACATTTCTCTATGGTATATTCAGATTGCGATTCCTGCACTTATGTTTTTCATATTGTCAGAACTTCTTTGAGCATTGTTTTAGAAACCTAGATAAGGGAGAACTGAATAACCCATCTAGAGTGATTTCTTTAAGCTCATTTTATACAAGGGAGTTATATTAGAAGTTTTCTAAGGCATCCCAGTGTTGGATAGCCTGATTTATGTAGCAACTTCCTTATACAGTGTCCTCATGGGCACCTGTAGCAGAAATTCCCGAGGTGGAATATTGCATATCCATAGGTAGAGTTTGTGAAGGGCCAGCTAGCCTCAGGATCTCTCCCTTCTTTGAAGGAGACATATCCTATAAATTCCCCAATAGTCGATCTCTGAATTGGACTTGCAGTGTCTCACTGAAGAAGGAAAAATGGAACATCTAAGATGTTCCCGATTGAGCAGCAAGTTCCTAAAAAAGGGACATTACAATTGTTGCATATTAAAGGACCCGCTTTTGGTTTTTCAATTTAAACTGAGTTTTATTTTTAGCATCCAAAAGGTTTATAGAATCTGAGTTTATAATTTTTCTTATATTCTCTAAGGCAAAAACTGTTATTGGAAAATATTTTGCCAATTTATAGGGCAAGAGGTTTGACCCATAGACTCTAATATATGTGTGGTTTTGGTAAAGATACCAGTTACCTGTTATGCTCTGCTTTGATAGATATAAAACCTTCTTAATCTCATCACTTAACCTTGGCTGTACACTGCTTGTAAGCATATTTATCAATGGGTGAATAAAACAGTCTGTGAAATTTGCATAAGTGAACTTTGTTGACTCTTTCCTAATTAATGAAGTCTAGAAAATAATTGATAGTGGATTTCCTTCTATATCCAACTTTTGAAGGGCCATTGGGAATTTATTTTCCTTGAACTAGAGGAACATATGAAAGAGGAAGGAGGTATATCTAAAAATACCTTTGGTAGGAAGTTTTACAAGATGATCATGGATACTATCAGCTATATACTTAGCATAATTATAAATGACTGTAGGGGGCTGGCCAGGCACAAAAATGGATAAAAAACCAAGTATAGACTCATTAGTGTGCTCATTAGTAAAGTAACCAAGGATTAAAGGAAACATTGAGATAATGTGTCTTGATCCTTCTGGGAATTTGGAGGATGAATATGGAGGGTTAATCTTTGGGATTTTAACATATGAAGGCATGAATATTGAAAGATCTCAAATAATTTAGGAAAATCTAACTCCAGATAAATATTTGTAAGAAATTCTATAGACAATAGGACTGCATTAGGATGTGGTTGCAACTGAAGCATTTGGTTTATGGATTCTGTAGTGATAGTGAATAACAATTCTTTCTCAGAATTAACAATAGCTCTTAGGTCAGGGGAATAGTGAGCTTGACACAATATAATAATCTCTGTAATAATCGGGAGGGTATGGGGAACTATATATTTTGGTAAATTGAATTCCCAAACAAGTACTTCATCAACCTGATACAAATATTTCTCTTGACTCCAGTAGTGGAGGTCAAGAAGATAATATTCAATTACTAGATTAGTGATTTTATAGTGAACATCAGCTAAAGGGGTGTGTTCAACATCTACAACAGGAGGTTGTAGTGGATTGATGACAATGGTGCTTTTAGAAGCCATTTCTGGGTTTATTTTTGATAATTTAGCCCTCTAGATCTTAAAAAATCTATTTTTTAGGTTTTTTTATACACTTCTATAAGGTTAAACTATTTACAGAGGGTCTTTCTAGTATGAAAAAGGCTTCTTTTCATATGTTAACACGTAAAATTTGAATTTTTATGCTTCAAACCTTCAATTCTACTCCAAAATTAATCTTTAAACCTTTTTATAGACTCAGGAAAGGTTTAACAAGGGTTTACTGTTCTTTTCTTGGATAATACAGACCTAAAACAGTCTAATCTATGCACAAAGGTCTTCTGATATTTTTATAAAAATATTTTGAATCTTTCAAGGAGTTTCTAAGGGTCTGCAATGGTTTTAAATTATCAATTTCTTCCTAAAAATAACTTACAATTTTTAGAAACTGTGAATTTATCAGGGCTTTGAAACAAATATGATTTTTGAAGACAATAAGGGTATTTCTTTTGGTAATAGACTTCAAGAATGCTTAAATTCATGAGTATAGCTCTTTTCAGATATAAGATGGGTATTTTTCTTGAAAAATACCTGTTATTTTAGGTATTTGACTTGAAAAAAGGGTTTATGGAAGTCTCGGAGCTTTCAAAAGCTTTGTTGAAGTCTTTTTAATGCAAATTGGAAGGTCTAAATAGTTGCAACAGTAAATTCTGACTAAATTATGGTTTTTTGTAGATGAAAATAGGGCGGCATCATATTTTCTTCAATCGGAGGTCGTTTGTGAGCAGAAAACGTAGAAAAAAGGTTTAAACGCATGCATTGTGCTATTTTATAGAAAATCTAGTTGAAACAATGTTTGCATTCAATGCCAATTAATTCAAATGGGAAGTGGTTTGGCGAGGGGAGGTTAAATACTGCCAAGTGGTTATCGCATAATCAGAGAGAGGTAAATGGTTTTTATCAAACATATGTGAGCCAATTGCTTTATGCCTCGTGGAGGAGAGACAATGGGGCAATACTTCCCATATTGCAAATATGAAAATGATTAATCGTCAAGTGATTATATTTGCGATATGGCTTGTGCTTCATTGGACCAGGTGGAGGGAGTGTGAACAATCACAATTGAGCAGTGAAGTTGCTACGCATATGGGTGTGGAGCCTGTGATGCTTTATGTGCCGAGGTTCAATGCTATTATGTTAAAACATAGTTTAAATGTAAAATATTACTGTTTAAATGGATAGACGGGATAGGTAGGATATGTGAATATTTAATTTTTTTCACAAAAAATAGGCTATTTACAATTGTAAAGTAACCTTTGGGCAGATTAATATAAACCAAGGTTAGTTTAATCCTATGGGGGAGCAGAAAATATGTCACATGGGGAGTTGGAACCATAGGATAAACAATAAAAATGTGTGTTGGGCTATTTTATAGAAAGGGTTTTAATATATTACGTTATGGAAAGGTATATAATGGAATTAATATATTAAATTACTGCTAAATATATGAAATGAATATGAGCGGAAAATACATAAATATACTAAGTAAAAGTGTGGTTTAAGTGTTTTGGGCGCAATTTTCTAGTGGTGGCCCCATACTTCAATTTTCACACTTAGTACTTAGGATAATGCATATTTGTGGGTTTTTGAATGAAATGGAAATTATTTAAGGGGGTTTTAACTTTTCCTAAGAAAAAAATGTGTTTTAAATTAGGAAAAGGGATTTTATCTTAGGAAAAGGGTGATAATGTTGAGGAAAAGGGTTTTTATGAAGGGAATACAATACATAGTGCCAATCAGTCATTAAGCCTTGGGTCTGGTCGCAAAAAAAGTTAGAGAAAGGCTCTGAGTTTTTATAACTAAAGTTTTTTAATATTGGAATAATTTGAGGGGAGGGAAATTAGTAATATGCCAAATGATGTTTCATTCATGCCTTGTGTAGCTACTTTCTACCTACCCATAATTTATTCTACAATTTTTCCTTTATTTGCATGGGTGAATTTGAGCTTTCAACCCCAAATCCATTTTTCTTTTAAAACATGAAACTATCTAATTCTTTCCTTATTTCATCCGAGGACTCAGATTAAACTGTTGAGCTCCTTGGTTATTCTCTAACTATCTACTGATTTGTCAAGTTTAAACTATTTGACAAAATATTTATTCTCTATCTATAAACATGAAATTTAAAGCATGAAAAAGTTAAGATTTAAACTATTTAACTCATCATGGATTATGGAATTTTGAACAAGCTGCACATAATCATTTATTTGTAGTAAAAGTAAAAAGTAGTGGCATTTTGAATTGCATCACTTTCATGTCATTCTTATCTCTTTTTTGTGCTTGGTGTCCATTTTTTCTATTCTTTTTTATCTTTTTCTTTTCAAGTCCTTTGATTTTTCTTTTATGAATTTTACCCTATTTTCATTTTTTATTATTTTCAAATATGGGAAAACAACTTGCAGAAAGCAGTGTATGTACATCTTTACAAGACTTATCAAAGTCAATTAAAAAATTATGAACCCTATTATTATAGGACCCTAACAGTAACTCCACATGGGGATGGCATTTCTTGGTGAAATGTCAAGAAATTTTAGATTAGTAGCCTTTGAATTCTAACTGTGCTGACCATGTAAATGTTGTCTGAGATCTGCTATTATTCATACTTATGATATTTTACTTTTCAAAGCTTAGTGCCTTCTCTCTGGGCTTCAACTTTGTTAGGAAGACATCCAATCCAAGCTAAAATCTGCAATTTTATGTATAACGGAGAAAGTAATCAAAGTTAACTATTGGTTATTTCTGAAGAGTAGTAATGCCTCAACATTCTGCCATTAGGAGGTCCACCTAGCAAATCTGATCCATTCATATCTTTCAAAGAGAAAGAATTGTTACCTTTGTAACCATAAATAACATAAGGTCCTTTCCATAGGAAATCAAATTTCCCATGTTTACCTTTCTCTTCTCTCCTTGAATCCCACTTTACAACTTTGTCGCCAATGTAGAAATCAACTTCTTTACTCTTTTTGTCAAAACATTTCTTAATCTTATCTTGGATAACTTGAGACTTAAGATAAACCTCTTCTCTTTTTTTCTGCAAGTGAGTGGTTTGGTTAATCCTTCTTTGAATGTCATTGGTCTCAAATTGTAATTCTTGTATTATCTTCATTACTGGTACTCCTAAGGAAGATAAAAAAACAACAACCATTCCATAAACAAGTTGGTAAGGGGATGTACCAATATATTTTTTGGTGGTAAGTCTATCTGCCCATAACGCATCAAGTAACCTCTTGTTCCAAGTTTTCTTGTTATCCTCTAGTAATTTCTTGATGATGTTTAGAAGGCTTATATTGGAAGATTCGGAAATACCATTACCTTAAGGGTAATATGCAGTAGAATGGCCAAGGGTGATGTGATATTATGGCAGAAATCAATCATATTTTTGGATTTGAATGCAACTTCATTGTCAGTGATAATCTTTTCGGGGCATCCAACTCTTGAGAGTATGTTGTTTTCTAAAAAGGATATTATGAAAGTGTCAGTGGATTTCCTGGACGGTATGGCTTCTATCCACTTAGTAAAATATTCGATGGAGTACATCCAGAATGCACTTATGTTGAGAGTGAGGATGATGAGTGAGGATGAAGGGTGAAATTCACCAATGAAGTCAAGACCCCATTTTGAAAGGAAATTTCTGTTGAGATGGAGTTTAAGGGCAAGGTAATAGCTTTTATTTCCTTCAAATATTTGACTTGTGACGAGGGAAGGCACACACTTTCTTACATGCACCAAACAAAGTAGGCCGGTAAAGACTACCCCTCGAGTTTTGTCTGCGAAGATTCACGGTAGAAATGTCCTCATAGTCACCCGTGAGAAATTCTTGGAATTTGTCAGCTTCTTCTTTAAGCAAACAATTGAATAAAATTCCACCATGATCTTTCCAAAAGAGTACATTATCTATGATACAAAATCTCACTGCCTTTAATTTTAAAAAACTAGCTTTTGTTCTTGATAATCCAGGAGGAGCTTGTAATTTTAGTAATGCAAATACAATATTTGCATATCATGGCGAGTCTGAAAAGGCTTCACTGATCTCTAGAGTCGCCATCTCTTCCTGATCATCTACTTGGGCAATAAAATTAATATCTAAAGCATGAAAATTTGATTCAACCACGAGTTTGGATAAACCTTGACCTTTTATGAGTTTGGTGGGTTTGATTTCTATGTCATATTCAAAAATTGTGGCAATCCACTTGCCTATTTTACCATCAAGACCATTCTGTGTTAGAATGTCCTTTACAAATTCATTTGGAACATAGGCAATGATATGCGAATAAAGAATGTAGACTCTAAAGTCTTTGATGGCCTTTACTAAAGCTAGGGCCTGCTTTTCCATTATGTTATACTTCAAAGTGGCATCTCTAAGTGATTTTCTAAAGAAAACAATATGATGTTCATAGCCCTAGTCATTTTTCTGCAGTAAAACTGTAGAAATAGTGTGTTCTGAAGCAAAGGAGAAAATAATGAAATCCTTCTTAAAGTCAAGACTTATAAATACTGGGGTTTTTGTTAAGGCTTGTTTAATGGATTCAAATGATTGCTTGGCCTCAATAGTCCATTTAAGTACTGAGTCTTTTTTCAGCATATTGTTAAGTTCTATGATTATTTCAGCTAGATTTGAGATGAATCTTCTAAGGAAGTTAATTTTACCTAGAAAAGCTTGTAATTATTTAATGTTCCTAGGAGGACTAATGTTTAGAATTGCCTCTATTCTGGCTAGGTCTATCCTAATTCCCTTTTTAGATATAATATTTCCTAGTAAGTTACCTTCCTCCAATCCAAATAAAGTCTTCTTAGGGTTTAGAGAGATGCCAAATTTCCTACATTTAAGAAATATTTTCCTGAGATGATCCAAATGTTCATAATCAGTCTTTGAAAATACAGTAATGTCATCTAAATACATAATCACTGAAGATTGTAATTTAGTTTTATAAAAATATATCCATAGATCTTTGAAAAGTAGGCTCCTACATTCACTTAACCCAAAGAGCATTTTTGTACATAAAAATTTTCTTTGTAGATAGTAAAAACGATTTTGGTTTTCTAGTTGAATAGAATACGAGTTATATCCATAAAATCCGTCTATGACTGCAATTGGGAACTGTCTCCCTACGCAAATGTGAATATCTTTGGTAAAGAACGTGTGTGCGAAACTTTGTTTTAAATTTAGAAATCAATACATAATCTAAAAAAATTTCTCTTATCTTTTCTGTTAGGGGCTAAATTAGAAACTTAATCAGAATATCTGATTGGTGCAATTATTTGGGCATCATACATTCTTTTTACCTCTTTCTCAATTAAAGGCATCAAAACATGATTGATCCTTCTTAACTTTTGTTTAAAAGGTTTTTGGTCTTCTTTTATAGGTATTTTATGCTGTATTATGCTAGTGTCATAGGATTTTAAGTCCTCATAACTCCAAGCAAAAACATCCTGAAATTCCTTAAAAAAAGCTATGTATTTTTCTTTTTCTTCCCGAGGTAAAGCTTTTGAAAGTTTAATCATCTTAGGTTTTAACTTTGTACCTATATTACATTCCTCAATATCAGATCTTAGTGGCTCCATTTTAGGTTTTCTTGCAACATCATTAGAGTCAAATAGATCTTCTTAAGGAGTTAAGCCTTTTGGTAAAAAGTTATCTTTGAGGTTCAAAATATCAGATTCATCATTAGCTAATTCTTCAATCTGTACTTTCTCTAAATTATATATGTCTGATTGACTAAATTTAGTAGGTTTAGAAAAAATTATATTATTTACATCTATATTATTCAAATCAATCTCACTATCTAAATTCTATTCTAATGCATAGTATGTGTCTATGTTACAATTCTGAAATTCTCCTTCATTGTTCATGAAATGATAAATCTGTTCCTGTGAGAAAATTTTCCAATATTTAAGATTATCTAGAATTATTGGTCTATGTTTGACTTCTGCAGTGTATCTATGATTTGGTTGAAATGGAAGATTACGGGTACTAGCAAAGGTTGCTAAGCAGTGAGCCTGTATGTTTTGTTTTCTTGGTATTGCAGAAAAATCACATTCTAACAATTCTTTAATCAAATCTAAAACAGTTTCTCTATATCGGCTTAATCTTGGATTATAAATAGAATATTCTCCAGTTATTTGTTTTACAATTAACTCTGGCATCTACATAATTGACACTCTCTACACTCCCTAGTTTCTATAATTTAAAGTCCTAAAATAAAACTTCATATTCAACATGTTCTTTGATGCAAATTTTAAAATTTAGTTTGAAAGCATGATCTGCATCATTTTTTCCATATTGAATTATCCAAGCTCCTACTCCTTGCACTTAATTTATTGATGAGAACCATGAAAATCTAGAATTTTCATGATTCATAAGTGTTTTCCTTTTATGCTGCTACTTTGTTTTTATATTTTTAATTAATTTTGTTTTAATATCGGTTGCAGAGTTCCATAAAATGAATAAATCATAAACAGTCATAAGTGTAAATTGGATAATTTCTTGGTCTTTCTACACTACTCACCATATATTTCATCAATTTTTCTCTATAAAGTTTCGTTGGTTGGCCAAAAACTGATATTTTTGCATATGACATATCAAGTTGTAGAGATCCCTTTAATTTAGCTCCCCATGAGCGAGATAAGAGCACTCCATACTTGGGAGGGATGTCAGCTACTAAAATTTTCATGAGTATGATTTTACCAGGATATTGAACTAATGTACACAAATATTTAATCAAAACGAAACATTTCACTTTGCTGGAATCAAATGAAAAGAGATCTTTGTAAGGCAGGGTGATATCTAAATTCAGGGTTTCCATTATTGCTTTTGGTATTAAATTGTGTGAAACCCCTGAATCTAGCATTGCATTATGTAATATTTGATCATGAATAGTTAATCTAATGTAAAACGGTGGAACTGCTCCATCTTGGTGTTTTCCATTAACATCAGGACCAAAAATTGACTCTGGTTGATCATCACTTAGATTTACTGAATCCTCTCCATCATTCATGTTTAAGGTTTCAGTGATAGTAGTTTTGTACAAATCATGTTTTACCAATTCTATCAAAGGAATTGGTATTTTTAATTTATAAATTTCAGCTTGAATATTAAATGGAGATTGTGATTTACTTAGCTGGATTATCTCTTCTTTAGTAACTATAGTTTGAGTAGGTTTATCATCTTTTTCTACAGTTGTTTTCTCATTTTCAGTTTGTGTTTCTACTGTGTTAAAATTTTTAGTTTTCTTTTCAGGAATAGTTTGAGAAGCAGTAGATGTTTTTGTAGATTTTGAATTTTCAGAAGCTGTTTTAGTAGTGTCAGCTTTTGGATCAGCGAATTTTGGGTCAGCAGTGGGTATTTTAGAGTCTAAAATTTTTGTTTTAGCAAAATTAGTTGTTTTTACAACAACAGATTTTTGTGAATCTGTTGATGTTTGGAAAACATCATCTGTTATATCAAAAATTTTGGGACTAGGTGAAATTTTAGGGCTTGAAATTTTTTGAGATGAATTAGAGTTTTGCTTGTTTTCCCTAGGGAGAATTTGCAGAACTTTAGCGGTGGGAGCTTCTACTGCTTTCTTTTCTTGTGTTTGAACAAATTTATTAGTAGAAGGCTCTATTTTTTTCTTGCTTCTAAGGTTATATTTCTTATGTAATTTATTGATAGAAAACTCATAACCTTGTTTGTAATAAAATGATTCACTAGAATCTAATTGAATTTTTTGTAAATCATATAACTACTGATCTTTTTATGTAAGAAAGATAGTGTTGTCATCATTAATACCCATTAGATTTATGGTGTCTTCATCATCTTCATTCCGATGAGAACTTTGAGCATAGTTCTCTTGGAAAGGTGGTCTTATTGTTTGGTTAGGTGCTGATTCTCTAGATTTTCCAGTATTAGTGTTTTTCATAAAATTGGGATTTCTAATTTGTTGTTGGTTATCCCATTGTGGTTTCCTTTCCATATTATCTAACTTATCCATCATTATTTCTAATTTTTTTGCTAATTGATCTATTTTTAAATCTGAACTAGATGCCTCTTCTTTTATTGTTACTCTTCTTTCATTCCTTAACCTAGCTTTCCTTGCTAACATATTTTCTTCTACACTAACAACATTAATTTTCATCTGCTCTAAAGTTTCAGGATTCCTCTCTCTTAATTGATATGCTATGTATGTATCAAATCCATTAGGGAATTTGAGAATAACAGAGTTTGGAGGAGGCTTAAGATTAGCAGGAATTGAATTATAAATGCTATTGTATCTAGTGCAATAATCTTGGAATGTCTCATTAGGTGCTCTTTTAATACTCTCAAATTCTAATAAAATTTGTAATGGATTTTTCTTCTTTTCCCATCTATTAAGAAATAATCTATGAAAAATTTCTAAATTAGAAATACTACCAACATTTAAACCTTTAAACCATTTTTTCACCTCCCTAGTTAATGTTTGAGCAAACAATCTCATTTGGACATCAAACTCATCTATTTCATGAAGTTCAAAATAGTCTGTCACCTTATTTACATGCTGTTGGGTAGTGTATTGAGTGGTTGCATCAAATTGAGGTATTTTGCTTTGATAGTCCTGGGGCATGTCATGTAACTGAGCTGGGAGAACCAAGAGAGCATATCTAGCAGCCATGGCTTGAATTATAGCTTGACTAGGGGGTAAATTGGAAGTACTTGGGGTAGAGCTAGAAGTACTAGCTGAGGTAGTTAAAGAATTTGCAGATGAGATTGGGATATAAGAATATGTACTGAAATGCCTCATTTGGACATCAAACTCATCTATTTCATGAAGTTCAAAATAGTCTGTCACCTTATTTACATGCTGTTGGGTAGTGTATTGAGTGGTTGCATCAAATTGAGGTATTTTGCTTTGATAGTCCTGGGGCATGTCATGTAACTGAGCTGGGAGAACCAAGAGAGCATATCTAGCAGCCATGGCTTGAATTATAGCTTGACTAGGGGGTAAATTGGAAGTACTTGGGGTAGAGCTAGAAGTACTAGCTGAGGTAGTTAAAGAATTTGCAGATGAGATTGGGATATAAGAATATGTACTGGAAAATGTGGTTGATAAACCAAAAGATGAAGTTGGGAAATATGAAGAGGTGCCTGGGAATGAGAATGATGTATTAGAAAATGCAGAAGAAAAACTAATGGATGGAGATGAGGTGGTAGAGGATGGGAATAATACTCTAGGTTGGAATGGTTGTTTAGGAATAAATGGATCTGTGGAATGAAGTGTGTTGGAGATAATGGAGGATGTGGTGGAAAATAAAGATGAACCTTGAGATTCTAAAAGGGTGGTATCTATATAAGTGGTAGAGGGCTTAGGGGTATAAGTTGATAAAGCACTTAATTCAAATGAATGCTGAACAATAGCTCCATATATTTCCTTAAGTATAGTAGCATTTATTGAATCAAGCTTATCATAAACCTCAAAGATCTTTGATTCAGAGTCTACTAAAATAGTTTCCTATTTAATTTCAAGGAATGAAATAAAATCAGGATCTATAACAGTGCTATTTAAGTCACTTTCTGATTTGTTTATGAATAAAGAATGTTCAAAATTTAAATCAAAATCAATGTCTTGTATAGTTGCTAACTGTTTTGGAAGGGAATTTTCTCTAACTAAGGAAATTTTATTACCTAAATCCTCTACTTTTTTATTCTTTTTTCCAATTCTGTCAGGATCATCTACTATTGCAGAAGGTTGTGGATCTGGATTTGACTTGGTATAGTATCTTCTAAAAGCCAGAATTACAATTTTTAATGAAAATATACTCACAACTTATTAAAACAGTCCTTAGGTGAAAAGGTAATGAAAATATTTACTTTAAGGTCTATTTTAAAATTGAGGATTGGTTAGTTCCCCAATGGAGTTGCCAGTATGTTAGCACTCTAATAATTCCCAAAGTTGTGAGATTTTGATTTTATAGTTTAAAGAATATTAGAGGTAACCACAGACCTAATTTTTATGATATAGCCTTCTTAAGGCTCAGAGAGGGCTCTCTTTATAAGATTTAACTTTGTTTTTATGTTTGATTTTAGGCTAGTTATATAAGGCAAATTGGTTTTGGGGGTTTTGATTGTTTTTGGTGGGAAAATCACTTAATGAGATGGATAGCTGTGAATCTATAATACATTGGGCAGATGGAGTCAATGTGTTAAGCAGAAATATCAGGATCAAGGTCTAAAGTCAAATTTTTAAAGGGAGAGATAGAAGAGTCACTAAAGATCTTCAAAGGCTGATTGGTGGAGTGGTTTTAATCGAGATAAAGAGAAATTAAGAATTCTTTGATCCAGATAAGGAATGAAAAGGTAGGGGTCAATCAAAATTAGGGAGAAACTAAGGGTTCCCTAGTTTAGATATCAGCAGAAAACATTAAAATGAAAACCAGTCAATAAGGGAGTGCTTTTAACAAATTCTGATATAACAATTCCTGATTTGACATTAAAATTTGGAACACATTTATGAATGGATGGAAAACATAATAAAATATACAGATAACAGTAGAAAGTACTTCACTTTAGTGGCCCAACACATGAATCCAGTAATATGATGCTTAATTCCTTGAAATCCAGTCTTTTGACTTGAGCTTGATTACAAAATACCCTTAGGTTCAGCATGTTCCAACTATAGAAATCTTCAGCAATTAATCCACACTAATACTTCAAATGATGAAGTATTTATACAAAAATTAATACAAAATATCCTAGAACAACCTTAGGAATTTTCTATGGAAAATAAAATATCTTATTATAAAAATATAGTGACATCTGCATAACAAACTTGCAAGTTGTCCTATGTATTAAAGAAAAATATCTTTCTGTTGGACTTGGGCTGCAGCTCGCTATTTGAGGTGTCCTTCACACTAAAAAATGGTCTTCAAGTTGTTTTAAAGCTTTATCTCTTACCTGATACTCTTTAACTGATACAATTTAACCTCTGATACTCTTTATGGTTCTATCCCCCTGTTTTGACTTTTTACTGCTTTAAAAATCTGTTTTTGTTGTGTAAAAACAACACTTTGTTTTTTCATCCTCTTGCACTACAAAATGTCTTTTTAAAGTACATATGTAAGCTTATGCCAAAGCTCTTCTTCTGGTAACTTAATCTTTGTAAGTTTTCTGAAATTATCATCTGCTTCAGTATACCTAACAAATGTTGGTTTGACTACAAAGAGGTGTTTTATCCCATGCTGTAAATAAAACAAGTTTTCAACACTTTTATGAAACACCTTTCCCATTGGAACTCCTTACTAATCTGCCTTGTTTACTTGATCTCTAGCAAAGTCTCTTAGCTTGTTGTAATCTTCTTGCTTCATCAGTTTATCATTAAGAACAAGAATGTTTGGCAAGCCTTTTTGTCTTAATGTGTCAAACTTAACTATGAATCTAGTTATGGCCATGTCCATATTTTGACACTTCTCTTCCTACTGTTTCATTAAGTTTTTCTTTGAGAGTACCTTTCTTACCTCAAGAATTGTTTTAGTTATGTGAGTTATCCCTATCTCATCCAATTCTTTCTTGTTTTTAGTATTGATAAACTTGATTATTTCTTGGGCTTCTTCATGCTTAACACCTAGCTCTTATTTTGTCTTCAATATTTCTTCTTTGGCTGCCTTAAGCAAGTCCTTCTGCTCATAAATCATTTGAATTGATGGCCAAGTATCATTGATTGACTCAATGGTATTGGACCATAGCTGATTTTTGATGTATGCCATGGGATCTTTCAAGGTTAACTATGTTTCTACCTTTTTAAACTATTCACTTAACCTTTTAGCCTTTTTCTCCTCTATTTTAGCATTTATCTGTGCTAATTTCTTGGCATCTTCCAAGTTCTTGATTTTTTTATTTCAATCTATTTATCTCATTATTCTGTATTGACATGTATTCCATGGATTTAATGAGTTTTCTCACCTCATATGATTGTTGAACTGCTGAAGTGGAATATTCCGTGGCAGAAGTAGTAGAAGAAGTGACTGACACTACTGTGGCTAGTGGGAATTTTGGTGCTAACTCTTCTAATAGAGTTGAAGGAACTAATTTTGTTACCATGGGAATGACTGTAGGAGGAACACTTTGAGTTTTTGCAGTTTCTTTTTCTTGGACAAGCTTTTCCATCTCCTTGATCTGCGTTGTCATTTGTAGTATGAGACTCATCCTCTCATATTTTTGATTTGATTCTTGCACAATCTCCTTAGCCTGTGGATGCTCTGTTGGAGGTATTTTTAGTTGCTTTCTAAGTGTTGCAATATCAACATTTTTTTCTTTACCAATTCTTCTGCAGCTTTCACATTAGCAGGGTCATACCCTACTTCAATCACCAATTCCTCTAAAGACTTGATTCTAGTGTCTTTGGCATATGAAGAGGATTTTTCAACCCTAAGATGATCTCTTATATTTGTCAAAGTGTTCTGGAGATTTTGGGAACTCATTGCTTTTGTGGTCATGGTAGAATAAAGCATTTCTGAGATTTTCTTGTGGAACTCAATTTTATCCAAGGGATAAATTCCCTCTATTGGAATTTCAAAATTAGCTTTCTTGTAATCTGATGTTGTTGTAGGTTTAGGCACTGTTGGCTATAGCACTATCATTAGCAACTTTTTATTTGTATAATCAAAGGCTGAAAGCAACCTATTTTGAATCCCTGGAGTTTGCTTTAAGTATTGTGAATAGATCTCATTATTCATCTCCTCATTTTTGGCCTTGATCTGTTTATACTTTTCTTTGATATCTATGTATTTATCCTCTACTTTCTATGATTAAGATGCTTCCATGCTTTGCTGTTTTTCAATCATCTGAGTGTTAGAAGTAGCAGGTTTCTACTCATTTTCAATTACTGTGTGAGTCATAGTGTCTTTCTTTGGATTCTCTTCATCTAAAACCTGAATTGTTTCCTTTTCTTTATCTGCTGGATTAATCTTAGGTTTCTTATTGTATATGAGCTTGAATCTTGTTTATGTTGTTGTTTCAGTTGTATATGTGCCTTCTTCTCTGATTCTCTTTGTGGTTCTGTCCTCCTGAATAGGAGTTTGCAAAATGTGACTAGTATCATCTTGCTTGACAGATTCCATCAATGTATTTTCCAACCATTCAGCTTGGCTGGAAAAATTTTCAATTTCAGGATTTTTATCATGAATATATGGGGTTAATTTTCATTTCACCCTCATCTTATTGATCACTCCATAAGGATCATAGTTCCACAAAAAAAATTTCATCAAACTTATACTCTAGCAACTATTTTGCTATTTTTGTACCTGCTTCCTTGTTATTGCATATGAAAGGACCCACTTGGTTTTTCAATTTGAACTGAGATTCCTTTTTAGCAGCCAAATTTTATAGAATCTGAGTTTAGAATTTGTCTTATATACCCTAAGGCAAACACTCTTATTGGCAAATATTTTGGAAATTTATAGGGCAAGAGGTTTGACCCATAGACTCTAATATTTGTGTCGTTTTTGTAAAGATACCATTCACCTGTTCTTCTTTGCTCTGATAGCTGTAAAACATTCTTAATCTCATCACTTATCCTTGGTTGTACACTATTTGTAAACATATTTATCAATGGGTGAATAAAACAGTCTGTGAAATTTGCTTAAGTGAACTTTGTTGACTCTTTTCTGATTAATGAAGTCCAGAAAATAACTGACAGTGGATTTCCTTCTATATCCAACTTTTGAAGGGCTATTGGGAATTTATCTGTCTAGAAGTAGAGGAACATATGAAAGAAGAAGGAGGTATATCTGAAATCACCTTCAGTAGGAAGTTTTACAAGCTCATCATGGATACTATTAGCTATATACTCAACATAGTTATAAATGACTGTAGGGCACTGACCAGGCACAAAAGTGGATAGAAACCCAAGTATAGACTCATCAGTGTGCTCATCAGTAAAGTAACCAAGGATAAAAGACGACATTGAGATAATGTGTCTTGATCCTTTTGGGAATTTGGAGGATGAATATGGAGGGTTAATATTTGGGATTTCAACATATGAAGGCATGAATATTTGAAAGATCTAAAATCTTTTAGGAAATTCTAACTCCAGATAAATTTTTGTAAGAGCTCCTATAGACATTGGGATTGCATTAGGATCTGGTTGCATCTGAAGCATTTGGTTTATGGATTTTGTAGTGATTGTGAATAATACTTCTTTCTCAACATTAACAATAGCTCTTAGGTCAGGGGAATAGTGAGCTTGAAGCAATCTAATAACCTCTAGACACTGATGGGTATGGGCAACTACATATTTTGGTAAATTAGATTCCCAAACAAGTACTTCATCAACCTGATCCAAATATTTCTCTTGACTCCAGCAGTGGAGGTCAAGAAGATTATATTCAATTACTAGATCATTGATTTTATAGTCAACATCAGCTAAAGGGGTGTGTTCAACATCGACAAGAGGAGGTTGTAGTGGATTGATGACAATGGTGCTTTTAGAAGCCATTTCTGGGTTTATTTTGACAATTTAACCCTCTGGATCTTAAAAAATCTTTTTTTTTAGGTTTTTATACACTTTTGTAAGGTTAAACTGTTTACAAAAGGTCTTCTTGGTATGACCAAGGCTTTTTTTTGGATTTTAATAGGTAAAATTGGGATTTTTATGCTTCAAACCTTCAATTCTACTCCAAAATTAATCTTTAAACCTTTTTACAGACTCAAGAAAGGTTTAACAAGTGTTTATTTCTCTTTTCTTGGATAAAACAGACCTAAAACAGTCCAATTTATGCACAAAGGGCTTTTGAGATTAATTTTGAATCTTTCAAAGAGTTTCTAAAGGTCTGCAATGGTTTAAAATAATCAAATTCTACCTAAAAACAACTTACAATTTTCAGAATCTGTGAATTTATCAAGGCTTTGAAGCAAATATGATTTTTGAAGGCAATAAGGGTATTTATTTTGGCAACAGGCTTCAAGAAGGCTTAAATTCATGAGTATAACTCTTTTCATATGTAAGATGGGTATTTTTCTTGAAAAATACCTGTTATTTTAGGTATTTGACTTGAAAAAAAAGGGTTTCTGGAAGTCTGGGAGCTTTCGGAAGCCCTGTTGAAGTCTTTAAACGCAAATTGGAAGGTCTGAATAGTTGCAGCAGTAAATTCTGACTGAATTCTAGTTGTTTGTGCATGAAATCATGATGACAACACCTTTTCTTCAATCAGAGGCAGTTTGTGAGTAGAAAATGCAGAAAAAAGGTTTAAACAAGTGCATTTTTCTATTTTATAGAAAATTTAGTTGAAATAGTGTCTGCATTCAATGCCAATCAATTCAAATGGGAAGTGGTTTGGCGTGGGGAGGTTAAATACCTCCAAGCTGTTATTACATGATCAGAGGGAAGTAAATGGTTTTTATCAAATGGATATGAACCAATTGCTTTATGCCGCATGGAGGAGAGATATTGGGGAAATACCACCCATATCGTAAATCCAAAAATGATTAATCGTCGTGCCATTATATTTGTGATATGGCTTGTGGTTCATTGGATCAGGCGGAGGGAGTGCGAACAATCACGATTGAGCGATGAAGTTGCTAGGCATATGGGGGTGGGGCTCGATATGCTTTATGCAGCGGGGTTTAATTTTTAAACGTTAAAACATAGTTTAAATGTAAAATCTTAGTGTTTAAATGGATAGATGGGATAGGCGGTTTACACAGCGAATAGGTTATATATAGGTTTATTGTAACCTTTGGCAGATTAAAATAAACCAAGGTTAGTTTAATCCTATGGGGGAGTGGAAAATATGTTACATGGGGAATTAGAACCATAGGATAAACAATAAAAATGTGGGTTGGGCTATTTTATATAAAGGGTTTTAATATATTATGGGATGGAAAGGGATATAATGGAATTAATATATTAAATTAGTGTTAAATATATGAAATGAATATGAGCGGAAACTACATAAATATACTAAGTAAAAGTGTGTTTTAAGTGTTTTGGGCACAATTTTCTAGTGGTGGCCCATACTTAACTTTTCACACTTAGTACTTAGGATAATGCATATTTGTGGGTTTTTGAATGAAATGGAAATTATTTAAGGGGGTTTTGACTTTTCCTAAGCAAAAAATGTGTTTTAACTTAGGAAAAGGGAATTTATCTTAGGAACAAGGTGATAATGTTGAGGAAAAGGGTTTTTATGAAGGGAATCCAATACTTAGTGCCAATCAGTCATTAAGCCTTGGGTCCGGTCCCAACAAAAGTCAGAGAAATGATCTGAGCCTTTATAATTGAAGGTTTTTAATACTGGAATACTTTGAGGGGAGGGAAGGGGAAATCTTCAATATGGCAAACATGATGTTTTATTCATGCCTTTTAGTCGTTTTTACCTACCCATCATTTATTCTACCATTTTTTCCTTTATTTGCATGGGTGCATTTGGGCTTGTAACCCTAAATCCATTTTTCTTTTAAAATAGGAACTATCTAATTCTATCTTTATTTCATTCGAGGTCCTTATTTAAACTGTTGAGCCCCTCATTTATTCTCTAACTATCTACTATTTTGTCAAGTTTAAACTTTTTGACAAAATCTTTATTCTCTATCTATAAACATGAAATTTAAAGCATGAAAAAATTAATATTAAATTATTTAACTCATCATGGATTATGGCATTTTGAACAAGCTGCACATAATCATTTATTTGCGGTGAAAAGTAATTAGTAGTGGCATTTTGACTTGCATCACGTTCATGTCTTATTATTATCTCTTTTTTGTGTTTGGGGTCCATTTTTTATTCTTTTTTATCTTTTTATTTTAAGTCCTTTGATTTTTCCTTTAGGAATTTTACCCTCTTTTCATTTTTTTATTATTTTCAAATATAGGAAAGCATCTGCAAAAAAGCAAGGTATGTACATATTTACAAGACTTATCAAAATCAATTAAAGTATATAATTCCTATTATTATAGGACCTAACAAGTAGCACCCCATAATTTATTTGTAGAAGAAACCATGTAAAACTTGTAAAAAAACACATAGGAGGATGTGTTGACACCACTAAATCCCACTGATTTTTAAGTTTGAAACCTAATATTTTAATCATCTTCCATTTGCAAATTTCGAACACCCGGTGCTATAGTTAAGTTAAATATGAAGATGAAACTTTTATAATGAATGAGAAAATTTGGGTGATGGGATAGACATAGGGTTAACGGATAATCACCATTGATCATCAATTAAAGGGTAGAAACTTCATTCACACTATGTTAAATGGTGGCAATCAGGAAGGTGGGGGGTCACATGGAGGTAGGGGACGTAATTCATAGAGGATTTAGTACAAATCAAGTAGAACATGCCCTCCACCTACGAAGGGCTGATGTTAATGTAAGAAAAATGATAACAATAAAATTCTTCCCAAACCATTTTCAAGCAAGTTACATAATGGTACGGAAATACTGAGTAAGTAAATTGTATGGTGTAAAAACCAATAAAGAGCACAACCTTATATATATTATAAATCAAAGCCAAACTAAGCTCTTATAAGAGATTCAAGAACAAAACAAGCTAACAATTTCATATGCAGAGGACCAAACCTCATTATCCATATTTTTACACTGTGCTTAGTATACATTTCAAAGGGAAATAAAGCTGAAATAAATATATACATATAAATGAACTTAAAAAGTGATTTCATGCTATAAATACATATAGGATAGAGTTAACATGTCATTACATTGTAATATTCACAAATGGTTGATAAAGGTGAAGTTTGACAGAAATTTAGAAAAAAAATATGACAATGAGCTATGACACATGGTATCGAGCCCAAGTACACCATTAGGCCTTGTAAAGCTTTCACAAAAAGTAAAAAGAAGAAAAAAATCAACACAATTGAATGGGTCTTGGTGAGCTATAGTAAGGAAGAACTAATCCTTATTTAACTTTTCAAGGTACATGGTAAAATATGACAATATTACAACATAATAATGACCTAGCAATTTCGGGTGAATATTTGTTTCGAATTAGGAAATGAGGCTACCTCAAAAATGACCCAGTTATTGGATGCAATTAAATCCTACGGCAGAGCTATCTAACTGGCAGAGAGAAACAGAAGCTACGGCAATTGTTAAGCGAGAAAAAGATGAGGAAATAATTATCGGAGAAGTGACTAAAAGATACAACCATAACATAGTGGAGACCTAATAACGGTGAAAAGGAGAAAAAGAAGGGCTGGAAATCATAAAGCCTTCTAAAAGTGGTGAGTCGTCGATCATATCTGAGAGCACAAAATGAAAAAATAATAGAGAGCGCAAGGGAATTTGGGAAAGCAAAAGAGCCCCTACTTTTGGTGCAAAAAAAGGGAAGGCAGCAGAAGCATGATTATAATATGACAAAATGTTTCCAGTGTACGATTATGAGAGAAATTTAAAGGTTATGTTGTCCATTTACCAACTGCCAAAGACAAAGTTTGTCTTTGGCTGGGAGGAAAAAAAGGAAGTGGGCATTGTTAGAGAGAGAAGAATAAATGCTTGGAAGGTAGAAGTATTGGGCCCAGTACTTGGTAGACATTGGTATATGGTGGTATATGAAAAGTTAAAGTTAAAGTCCCAGGGTTAACCATGGGCCAATTTGTAGTAAAAGTTTACCAAATTGTTTTGCGGTATATTGCCCTACATTACCAAGAAGAAAGCCAAGTTACAACAATTTAAAACTCTTTTTTCACAATACATCTGAAAAATTGAGTTTGATAATAAAATGAATGAAGCAATATGAAATACAGCCATATGTATATAATAACAATTTCCAGAATAAAGGCTCTATGTTTGGAAGAACAAGGATGGAGCTAGGCAACTGAAATTGGATAAAAATGAAATGAACACAGTTATCTACAAAATTTAGGAAAAACAATCAACAAAAGAATTTCAACAAAGAATGTGAATCGGCACATTTAAGTGCAAAGTTGGGTTGGGCTTGACAATTATGGTGAAAATATTGGAGGATGTAAGTAAAGAAGCTTTCAAAGTGTTGAGGGTGTGGTGAACCTCATTTATTGGGGTGTCCGGAATAACCCAAAATTCATTTACAATATCCAAGTTGTGCATGGAAATACAATAATGAATAGTATCATGCAGAAAATCCCCAAAATAAGTACAACCTTGGAGGGTAGAAAAGCGAACATCAATCAATAATGATTGATATTGAAGGTACTATTCCAGCCAACCTAGCTTCTGATGGCCATTTATCAGAGGCTATTTAAGGTTAAATTGGATACAAGGTGATGATATAAAGTAAACTTAATCCAGAAAATAAACACCACAAGGTTGTTGTTCAGAAGCTGACACCAAGATAAAGACTAACTAGCCAAGTAAGGAAATATCATCTGCAATATAATGGTTATTCCAGAAAATGCACAAACTTAAATGTCACCCTTAGGATCTATAGGTATAATAACAGAGTATAGGTAGCTAGAAATTTAGGGGGAGTATAAGCGCTTCAGGAAAAAAATAATAACTTTTATGTGAGTCTGTTGAGTCCAAAATAAAAATTCAAGCGCACAGTATAATAATGGGCAAATAAAAAACTTTTAAATAATAATACGAGGAAGGGGTGTCAATGGTACATAGTTGATTAGAAACAAAAGTGATGCCATGAGTAAAGACGGAAATTGAACACGAAAATATTTTAAATAATTAAAGGAGTCTTTGTGATGTTTTCTGAGAATTCCAAATCTTGTACCCTCACAAAGGATATATTTTTTCATTATTTTGTAATTTTCAGGTGTGCTTCATGTGGAAGGTGACTTTTAGGCGAGCTGAATTATTAGGTTCAGAGTGTGACTATAAGATTTATTATACAATGTTTATATCGGGCCTAGTGTGTCCTGTGAGGGCACCTATGCTATTTTTTGAAAAATACTGGTACATTTAGGATTTCATCGACTATCGTCGTTAAGTAAGTTAACTACCATGAAAAATATCCATTGCATCGTATTGATGATCTATTTGATCAACGTGTGGGGGGGAACAATTTTCTCCAAATTTGACTTAAGGACTAGATACCATCATTTTGAAATTTAGTAACCCAAGATATTCATAAGATAACATTTAGGATGAGATATGGACACTACGAGTTTGTAGTATTGCCATTTAGTCTTACTAACCATGTGGAAAATTTCTTGATGAACAATGTATTAAACAAATATTTCGACAAATGTGTGCTTGTATTTGACAGTGATATATTTGGTATGTTCGAAATAGAGAAAATATAAAAAGAAAACTTAAAATTGGTCATAAACTTTAAGGCGTCAATTGTATGTTGAAATTTAACCGTCTTCGAGTTATAAAAATGAAAAATACAATATTTGGGCCACATAATTTAAAGGAAGGATAGCGATTGTTCCCTAAAAGGGTTGAACCATGGTCGGTGTCCCTTTTAAAGGATCTCATCCGTTGTACGATATTTTATAGTTATTACGTGTTAGTACCGAAGATTTATTCGGGTGTTCTACAATTAGCATCCTATCACATCTTTACAAAAAATGAGTAAAATTTGAATGGATTGTATATGTAAAGCTTTGATATTAAACGACTGCCTGTATTAACTCCATATAGAAAACTTGAGGTCAAATAAATAATTTACAGTTTGCAAGCTGACACCTTGGAGGGGCTAGGTAGATGTTTAATGAAAGAGAATTCAGTGATAAGATG
The DNA here is from genome assembly GCA_034641835.2 of Pinus albicaulis. NCBI lineage: Eukaryota > Viridiplantae > Streptophyta > Pinopsida > Pinales > Pinaceae > Pinus > Pinus albicaulis. The sequence goes on from JAXQQM020057773.1 coordinate 28,308, forward strand.
AATCCAAGAAATTGAAAACGCATGAAAAGTTGTGCGTTTAGAGCTGGTTTATATCATACACTTTTAAAGATGTGGAGAATTATTTGTTCTAGAAATTAATTTACATTGGTCATTAGGGGAATTTTGAGGTCTAAATGGGCCTCCTAAGTAGATATTGCAATCAAAAATCACTTTGCAGGGGCAATCACATTTTAGGGGTGAAATCATCCCTAATGGTTGAGGTAGCATTTTTGATTAAAATTCTTACTTGTCACATTCTCAATGGATTTGATAAAAACTCATAGTTATGTGTGGTGCTCCAGAGTAACATATTCAAAATGCAAAGTACTCATAATAAATATCATTCACATTTTTGAATAAAAATATTATGTTATTGTCATTTCATATTTCTTGAAAGAAACAATGCATATCCCTATACATATGTTATATTATTTTTATATAGTATATTAATTTCATGTTATTTTAATTTAATAACATAAATTTTTATTAGTAGCCTATAATATAGTATGATTACAAATTTATATTTACTATTTTTATTTTAATTATTTTAAGTACAAGGACAAATGCATTAATTTGTTAAGTGATAATGATTTTCTAAAAATCTCATTCCTTATTCTATATTACATCAACTGAATTTTTTTACTAATTTTATTTTGGTACAACTTTTTGAATTAGTTATGCTTGGTTATGTGATTGTGGTGAAAAAAGTGAATTTCAAATTCTATTGTCATTATTTTATTGGTTTAGCTATTATTTTATTATTTCCTTCAGGAGGCCCATTTTAGACCTCGGAATTCCCCTAATGAATCGATCATATCGGCCCTAAAATATCCCTCCATCCAACTTTGATCTCAATTCCGGACAAACAGTCAGGATGGAATTTCTTGGTAATTGAATTTGATAATAGGCACTAATAGGAAGAAAACAATTAACGAGATGCTTTGAGAAGACAATCCTACAATCTAATGGAAGTGTTTGTGAGTTGTGTATCTGATTTGAATTTAAAATTAAAAATCCATCATTAGTGATCCAAAATGTGGAAAATCATAAAAAAATATAGCATATCAATATGCTTAGTTGAAAGCATAGAATTATGAAAAAATCGTTGATTTTCAAAAAATGATTGTATGTTCCCAATACAAATGCTTTGAAAACTACTAATACTTGATGAATATAGAAACATATATGGGACACCTAGGATACGAAAACATGGTCACAACATTAAAGGAAAAATTTTCTTTTGGTCACAAATAGAAGAAGTACGTTGAATATTTATCAAAATGTTTGGATTTTAACGTTAAGAGGACAGTCATAAACAAAAAATATTTGCTAGGTTTTGAATCACTATATCCCTATTTGATGAGTAATTTCCCTTATATTTTATCACGGAGCTCTTTTGAGGGAAATGAGGCAACATGACTCGATCATGGTGGTGCAATTTGGATACCTTATGTGGAAAGCACTTATTACCGATGCAATCCTTTGGCATAACAAAATTACTCTATTATCTTCATGAGAGAGATTTTTCGGCTACATGGAATACCCAAGATGATAGTATCGAACGGATGCCAAATTCACCTCAAAGTTTTGGAAGGCATTGGCAGGGGCATGAGGAACTCAATTAGATTTTATTAAAGCATACCATCCTCAAACTTATGGAAAAAATGAGGCAACAAAGATTTTAGAACATGGTAAGGATATGTGCCATGGATATACCTACAAAATAGAGATATTTTACATTGTGATTTCCTACAACAAAAGTGATAAAAAATGCATAAAAATGATACTTTCAAGATTTGTATGGCATAAAATGTCATACACCCTGGATGAGTTAATAATGGATATATTGATACTAGGGGCCAGTTTGATCCTTGCAAAACTGGAGACACAAAATGATCTTAGGAGGGGTTAAAAATTTGGACATTAAAGCTGAGAAAAAAAATTGTCCATGTGCATATAAAGAAGAATGCAGGTGAATTAAAAATTAGAGATCATGTCTATTTTACATGGTGAAACCAAGAAAATATGTATATTAAGAAGGAACCTATCCAAAATAGACAACACAATTTTGTTTATTGTATGAAATTTTGGACCAAATTGGACTGCGTAGATTATCAATTCCATTACCCTGAATTGCATTTAAGCTCATAATTTTTTTCATGTGTGTTTTTACTTAAAAAATAAGTGCATATGCTGATAATTCTCACATTATTGATTGGAAAACGATACGGTGGGTGGAAGACTTATAGCGAAATATATATTCTAGAGTAGAAAGAGATTTGGCTTTAAGAATTGAGTTGTCATCTGAGGTTGTAAGGTGAAGCTGAATAACTTTACTCGCAAAGGGGCTACATAGGAGCAAGAAGATGAAATGCATAAAAAGCCATATCGACAATATTTTAGAATGAAATGCAGCATAGAAACCAACACGAGGACGGTGCAGATAAAAACGAGGGAAGAATGTAATATCCCTCCATTTATATCTAGTATTTTTTTTGTTAGACTCAAGATTGTTATTAAAAATGGTGAAAAAACCATGAAGTACATTGGAGAAATTTATGTGAATAAATTTTTTTATTAATAAATAAATGAATTTTAGAATACTTGGGAATGGACAGGTGGGGTCTCTTTTGAAATAGTTCTTGTAAAGAAATAATGGATAAAGTTCCAATAAATTTAATGGATGAAGGAAAATCCATTAAATCACTTAGTTACGAGAAATATGTAAGCTTCGACAAGCATAAGCATCACGAAAGTAAAAGTGAGCTTTTTTAAAAATATTAAAGGAAAAGTTATTGTTCTGAGTTCAAAACGATGGAATGACTGCTAAGAAGCATCAACATGGAAAGAAAAGATACTTAAAATAAATGGAAAACAATCAACATAGGTTTTTTATATCACAGGCAGAGTGATCCTGACTTGGGAGGAACTAGAGTACAACTCTCATGGTTGAAGGAGAAGCATTCTCCACGAAGTTCACTTTCTTTAAACGATTTTGGGTTGAAATTTTGCAAAAATTATTCTTGAGAAAAATTTTGAGGTTGGTATGATGAATATGAATTTAATTTGATTACCATTGTCTTTGAATTATGAATTTGGTATGCGATTATGAATTCTATATTTAGACTGATAATATTTTAGGAGTTCTAAAATTAATAGGTATATGAATTCTATAATCCCAATTCTAATTCCTAAAAAGAAGATTCATTATTTTAATGCATACGAATGAGCGCATACGATTATCATAGGAATTATATATGGTATTTTGGGTATATATGGTTGTGATAGGGAACTATATATATATATATATATATATATATGCAATTACACGTGCCATATATTATGGTATTTTGAGTGGTTATGGTTATGTTATTTTATGTTTTCAAATTGTAAGAAAACATAAAATTATTAATATGCAATTACATAGATAGACATTGTGAAAATAGGTGCGGAAAATAGAAAAACAGAGAAAAGAAAAGGTGAAAATGGAGTACGGTATGTAACATCTGCTACCTACGGTTATTGGCTCTTTTATTTCATATTTCCTATATGCCCTAATATAGGGTGCTAGATTGGCTCTAGTAGAAGGAAACATATACGAAAGGAGTATCTGGGGTAATGGAGAATATTATTTTATAATGAACATATAAAAAGCTGGAATTTCGAGCCTAAAAAGTGTTATTTATCGTAGTACTATAAGGTATATTTAACAATGAACCATAATATGTAAAAAGGCAACAATAGTAAACACATACAACAAAAAAATGGAGAGTCATGAATAAGGAGGCACTCAACGGTTTTGTGCCCATTTATTATCGGATTATTGATTGTTGTGCGAGTATGTAATTAGCGGAAATTTTAATGCTACGAGGTAAGAAATTCCTTTAAGGAACTATAAGCATATGGAGAAGATCAATCAATAGAAAATTGTGAGAATTAAATATAAAAATGTGTTAACAAAAAACTCGAGTTTAATATTTTGACATACTTGCAGAAGGATTTTCGTTTTTATTCATTTCTACAGAAAAAGGGAAAATCATATAGGTAACTCCTTTCGTTTCCTTTTAGCTGCGAGACACACACATATAAATTATAGAAACCTAGTCTAGGTGCCAAAATATAATATGTGGTAACACAGTAGAAATAGCGGTATAGCTCTATAATTGACATCCAACTTTGACATGTAAAGGCAAGAATACCATTTGGGATTGTATGGATGACATAATTCCAAACTTAACAAAAACATAATGTATCTAAGCTATAGAGAGTTGAATTGTGTAATTTCTATATTATAAAAATAAACCCAGATGAAAATTTGAAGCTAGAAAAATAGGAATTATATAAAATCAAGTGCAGCCGTGGCCTACTTAAAAAAAAATATAAATTTTTTTTTCATTTTATAGTCATGTCATAAAAGGGCGGGGGAAAATTCCATTACGACATAACTATTCTAAATAGCTGCCAAAATCAGACTACATCACTGTCACGGGAATGGTCTTTGAATAAACCTGAGGAGCAACAATCACGAGAACCATGACAATTAAATTTAACACAATTATATTGCTTAGAAGCAGTACAACTTTGAGCCGGAGAGGAGGGTGAGCTGACTTGGAATTTTAGGCATGCTGTTTTTGCTAACCTCACTTTGATGCAGTTCGCCTTGGCTTCTTGGTAATAAACAAATGAGCTTGAAAACATTTAAAGTCAATATGATATTTCACAAAGAAGCTTTAGAGTAAATTTCAGCCTAAAAGTGGCCTCCTAAGGAAAAAATGTAAAATAATAGTTAAGAATTTTGGAGGGGAAAGAAAAGAACAACTTTTTTTGTGTATTTTTAGCTTATCTCCTTATAGGTTTACTAAAATTTATTGTTTAGACACTGTTGGATGCGGGTCGTTAATCTAAAAGGCACCCATTATGTATGCTTTTGAGAAGACCCATTGATTAAAATTAGGATATACATTAAAAAAGCATATCAGACATGCTTTTTAAATGTGTCTATTTTGTAATGTGGGTCATCTCACTTCTTATAATGGGTAGTCATTGGATGTGAATTTAATTCCACAACAAGAATACGAGATGAGAATTTTAGTAAAAATATAAGGAATGAAGAAAATACATTAAAACATTTTTAGCTATTTTCCTCAAAAAAATAACATGTACTACCCCAGAATTTAAAGGGTTTTGATTGGTTAACCTATAATGACATGAAGTGAATTTTATTGCGACACTTTTAGCCCTAAAATTTCCTCTGTGATTGAGGAAATTCTGCAGTATAGAATGGGAAATAGTAACGATTTAAAAATGCTAAGTGAGTATTATAATATAAATCACTAGGTATGAGGGCGATGTGGGAAAAAGGGAGAACATTTTTACTGTGTGCCTCTTAGCATTATTAAATACAAAGAGAGAATAATATGTTTAAATTTAATACAATGCTTTACAATTTTACCTGCTAAGTGTTTAAGCAAGGGAGCACCCAAAACCATAAATGAAAATTCATGGAACCCTTCAGAAAATTGCACAGAAAAGTTAGAAAATACCTTGCTTGAGGGATAAGACCATGGTCTTCAATTCATGTATATTCATAGGGTTGGGAGTTTAACAGCATTCAACAAATCCTCGAGCGCTAGTCTAGTTAAGTTAGGTCCTATATTCTTCAGACATGATGCCATTGTTGTTAGTGTAGCCCCCTTATTATTATTATTGTACCCTTGTATTCCCCATATTTTTGTGTGTGCACCTATAAATCCCACCATTTCTATTATTGTACCCTTACATTAATATTGTTAGTTTGGCTAGGATTATATTGTATTGTGGACTCTATATAGAAAGAAGGTTTTATCATTTGAATCATCCAGTGTCATTTTATGTAATGTAAGGAGGTTTCCTAAAGGGTTGATTTCATTTATTCTCTTTCTTTATTTTTTTGAGTTGGTTTAACATTTTGGTGTAGAGCTTTGAATTCTACGGTTTCGCTTCTTAAAATAGGTCATCGGTAGATTTTGGCTATAACATTTTCTATGAAGGTTTGAATGTAAAAAAACCCCATTTGTGAAAATATCTGAGGAATTTGAGTAAAAATTGTAGATCTTGGTTTGAAATATTTTCGAAGATATGATATGTGGAAGTTAGGTTTTGTAGATAAATTTCATCTCAAAGAAGACGGCACTTGGGAAAAAGCATCATAACTCTCTAAAGCGCAGAGTTTGGAGATTATAAAAAGTATTTAAAAATAAAGCAGAATCTAGTTTCCTTTGTATAAATTGGAGAATGAGAAATAAAGAAACGGTGACTATAACGTCTGGTACGGAGTTCTCTCTTTGAACGAATCCATAATTAGGTCATTGTGGGGGATTGAACTCCTTTATGGAATAATCCAAATTAGTTCGTGACTGTATGGCATTGTAAGAAAACTTAGGGGATACCTAAGGTTGAAACTCTAAAATATTGGGGATACGAAATAATGAGTACAGTTTTAATATCAAGCTCTTCAAAAAGAAAAGAAAAACATTATATTGTTTTAAAAAATAATTTTAAAAAGTCTTGTGAAAAATGAGCTTGAAGTGATTCAAGGAGCATAGTGAATCATAGATATCAACATTTGGTTCTGGAAGTGTCCCCTAAAAATTCAGGCACCCATTAATCCTAACGAGAAGGTTATAGTATGACTCATGGTAGGAAGAAATTATAAAGTTATTCTGTCATTACTAGAACAAGTGCAACAAATCTCTAGCAAAAAATAAAAAAATCAAATGGTTGGTTTGAAAAGACATGGAAGGTAATATGGATGGTTTGAAAGAGCATGGAAGAGTATGGATGGTTGAAGAAATGCATGAAAGCTAATATGAGATGCTTTGGTAAACCATGGAAGCTAAGATGGATGGCGTGGGGGAAGCTAGATGGGTGGATGGAAGCTAATATGGATGTCATGGAAGCTAACATGGATGGAAAAAATGGATGGCACGGAAGCTAAGATCAATGGTATAAAAGGAAACATGAATGTTATAGCTTCAATAAATGGAAGGTTTGAAGGAAGGTTTGGAAAATTGCTACAAGAAAAACACCCTGTGGGTGAAGAAAAATGTTAAAGAGAAAATAGTGAGAACAAAAGAAATGTTTAGTCATGGATTTTAAAGACTCTAATGTTGGATTTAATACCCACCATATTCCAAAGATCAATATAGAGAACTTTGATGGTAAGGATCTACATAACATACTTCATTTAGTCATAAATAATTTTACTACTATAGCAGATGACTAAATAGTGGTTCTGAATTTCTAAAAATAAGTACGAATCTGTGAGTTTTAGAAATCTCATTGTGTTCATTATCCTTATGCCAATTTTTCCATATTCTCTTTATTTTCCATTTCCTTGGTTACACTACCACTCCTAAAATACCCTTATGGGCTTGTGCACTCTATCTATACTTTTCCCTTATAACCTCAACACTTTATTTTTCCTTTTCCCATCACTCACATACCATCAAGGTTACCCAGTGCTTTGCTACATGTTCACCATGTCCCTCGAAGCATTGATGGCCTCCAAAACTTCTCTCTGTGGGCTCTTTAGATAAATCAAGTACATTTGATTTTGGATCTTCAATACATCAATTTGTCAAAACTCTATTTTTGCCAAATACCTAAGCCAAGTTTCATTCAAAAAACAGGGTCCACAGGATCCAACACTGGGTCCTTCCAGTTTCCATAGGTTGTGAGGTCTTCATTGGTGTTTAAAGCATATTTTCCTATGCTATAAAATTTATTAAAATGTAAAAGAATACTTTATGGTTTAATAAGAATTGAAAATATCCTAAAAGAAACATATCAGGTTTCAAATTCTTGCCAAAAAGGTAACTATGCATTTTAAAGGGAATTTACGCATGAGTGTTAAAATATTCTTGACGAAGAGATTGGTAAGGTAGTCACTCCTAAATAAAGACATCATAACAAGGAGAGGAGAAGAAGTTTGTTTTTCAAGAAGAATCGGAAACTTTAGAAAAACACAGTTGTTTGATAGTGTGCAAAAAAAAGATCCAATGCAACAAATCATGAAGGAGGCATACACCAAGAAAACCAAACATGAAAGAGAATTTTCGAAGGTATAGATGTGACAGGGAAAAGGTGGTAGAGCAGAGGACATAATCGAACTTGAAAGGGCTATAGAGAACATAGAATACAACAACGATAATTATTTTCAAAAATTCCACACACCTAGGACTTTGGGAAGATAGGTAAAGGTAAAATAGTGATGTTAAGCCTCCATGATGACAACAGAAGGAATATTTGAAAGGGCTACTATGTTAACATCCCAAAGTTTTCATAAGATAAAATGTCTCATCGTTTCAAATAAAAAGGAAAAAGTACTGAGTGAAAGGAGAGTCAGTGTCATTTCGGTCACTGCACTATGGTGATAAATGAATGAAAAACATGGTGTTGAGTCCCAAATATGGAAAACAAAGTTATAAAATTTGTGTTGTGTAAATGAGTATGTTAAAACGAGGAACAAAGGAAAAGGACACTTCAATGTTTTATGGAACATGGAAATCGAAAGTATTAAATAAGGGTAAGGCATTGTTTGAATTCATAATGCTATTATGAGAATTAGTGATGGTGTTTCCTTCTGCTTTTAGTATCTAGAGTTTCAAAAGCAACATACATAAAACCCCTAGATTAAGAAAATTAAAGTTGTCCTTCTAAATACAGAAAACAATGAAAAAGGTCGATGAAGAGGTAAGGTTGAGTTGAAGTATGATGGAAGGAACGATTGATAACTATACTTTTAGAGTCACTGCAAACCAAAAATGACAAAAATATTTGGTAAGAAACACAAAATCCATGTCCAAATTAGTACTCTGATGCCTACAACAAAAATTCCAGAAGATATTAGTGAAAAAGGCAGCAAAAGTACAAACAACAGAAAGAGGGTTTGTAAAGATAAATTTAAATATATTCTTAAGCCTATAAAGGTCCTCTCAACCCTTCGGACACCTCATTATTCATCTTCAAAAATATTAGAAGAACCGGAGAGAAACTATGATTTTCTAAATCGAATTCGAGCAATTTTAGGCGTTGGCGGTCGGCGCTATGCACGGTTTTAGACGCGCACCCCTACCAGCACGTGTAAAATTTTCCGGCACTTTATGCCTATGACTACGCATTGGTACAGCAACCATGTTATGCGTTTTCTTCGCGGACAGCAGAAACTGGAAAAAAGCATTGCCGCTATGCGCTGGCACAAAATATGCCACCTCCACCGACTCGACACCCCGTGCACTCGGCGCTACCTCTGACCCCGACTGACACTTCGTTCACACAGCACGCATTTGAGTAGAGCTCAGCTACCGTTCGGTAGTGTGTTGTGCATTTGTTCGGGGAGGGCCTCTTAACACCCACAAACGCTCAGGTAGCTCAAAAAACCTGTCCAAGCACTATGTAAGTTTCAAAGCATCTCTAAGTGGTAAGTGGACGTCCCAAAACTCCCCTCCAAGAATTTGATGGTTTTTAAAGAGAATGAAACCCTAAGTGAAGACCTAATTGTTCATGCTTGAACATCCTTCCCATTTTAAACACCTACCCATACGCATACTAAGGAGACTGATCCTAGAATGCCATGTTGAAAATTTTTACTGTTGTTGGGTTACCTTATTAAACTTCTCCATTCACTCTTAAACCTACATTTTCACCAAACAGAATTGGCATATTCATTGTAATTATATCCATTTTCCATAAGTACAAGGTGTGGTAAAGCCCAGTTTTCAAAAATTAGCAAGAAAGGAGGTCCTGTATTTTACAACCTCTCATACCCTCATATAATTATACCTTCACTCATCCCTCTCACTCACTTATAAAAAGTTCACTTTACCACCATTCATTCCTGTATCCTTTACAGTAGAGCTAGGGTTTTCAAAGACATTTGTAAAATGTCTGAGAATGTGTGATGATAGTGGTAGAGAGGATATCTTTGAAGGCATCAACATAGAGGTGGAGGTTAATAGGTTTAAACCTCAAAACAAAATGGAACTTAATACCTCTCTTATGACTATATATTTCCCAAATTGTGGGTACTTTCATTTTTGAAAAGAGTACGACGAGGTACCACCATAAAAGTCACTTACTAGTGACTAGGCTCTTCATCCTTAACTACATGAGAAACAAGTCAATCTTGGAGTAAATTCATTCTCATGGATGCACCTTCTTACTTCGGGATGCCTTATTTGTGAAAAGTGGTTCAAAGATGCCAATTTAGACATAAGTCGCTAGGCCACATTCTTGAAGCCTAGATACGGGGCTACAATAAATCTATGTTTCCCACATTTCACATTTTCTTAAGAGGTATGCATCCATGATGAGGGTCCTTATACTGAAATAATTCACATGTGAGGGAGAGGTTCTCTGGGTTATCCCTACACATGGGTTGCACATACTTTACTAGGGCTAATATGTTGCACGTACCTTCGCGTATCTCCATAGGAGTATTAGTAAGGTGTCTTATATTGCTAAAAGAGATAACTTCAGCAAATGCAAAGCCTCTTCTGCCTCTCTCACCAAAATGGTGTGGTATGAATTGCAGCGAAAAGGTGTTCCATGGGACTGTTCCCATGGGTATTCCTACGGCTTGAAGACTTCATCATAGAGAGGTACCCTCATGTCATCTCATGCTCTTGTCATATATCATCATCTGGGTCGTCATGACTCACCATGTACACATATCCCTTCACCTAAAAACAACCCTCCTCGCCACTCTCTCACAATGCATATTCAGACAATATGAAGGAGGCGCGTAGGTAGTCAACGGCGAGAGAGAGAATTATATGTGTCGAGAAACAATAATAGAAAGAAAACAATTAAGAGGAAGAAAATGAAGAAACAAAGGTCGGTGATGAGTAGCATGACTTTCTACACTGAAAATGATTTTTTTTGGCAATAATGAGGCAAGTAAAGTGAGAAGGAAAATGTTAAAAACTGGAGGCAGAGACAGAAACACACATTGCGAAGTCATAAATGGTGAAAATGGTATGAGGCTCTGGCAGGTAATGAACAGATACGGAAGGGTGCATAAAGAGTGAAGAAGAGGCCATGAGTCTAAAAATAGTGGGGCTCATAAGTGATGATGAAGGAAGTGCGAAATGTGGAGACAAAAGAAAATGAAACAAATGCTCACGAGGCTGAAGTCGGTGGATCGGCAAAGAAATAATGATGAAGAAGATACTTAAAAAGTGATAAGTTAATTGGTACAATAATGATAATGCCTTCAGTATATGTGGGAACAATGGAGCTAATAGCCAGTATGCTTAGCGGTGATAAAATAAAAGAGTAGCAAAGTTAATGATGGGTTGAAGGGCCATGACGGTAATGGTGATACTAATGAGGAAAGTAGCCATTAAAGACATAAGGACAAAAAAGGATATCATGGATGATGATAGTCAAGATGACAAGCATGGTGAAGAGCCTGTAAACCAAACTGATTGAACCTTTTTTCTTTGGCTTGTCCAAGGGAAGTAGTCATGTTTTCTACCTCTAAAAGGAAGGGGCCATCCACTTCCCTTCCAGCAATGACATGAGAACAAGCAAAGCGAAGAGTGTAAGGAAGAAAGAAGTCATCATGAGGCGGGTAGAATTTGATGTTCATTTTCTGGTAGTGGTAGAAAATCATTTAAGGGTCTCCAAGGAGAAGTACACTCAGGGGTAAGTAATACTTCAAATCAAATATTTTCAAGCTAACTTTATTAGCTAGGACTAGGAATGTTATCCTATTATGAGGTGAAAAACAAACATTTGGAGGCACAAAGGCCATTTAAGTTGGAGAAATCAAAAACTGAAAAGGGCTGAAAGGACCAAGGATATCATGATGTAGTCATGGGTGTTTTGGTAGAGTGAGGATGAAAGGGCATATTTTAGAAAGTAGACAGATGGGCTTAAGGAAGGCCTTGGCAGAAAGAAGAAGAACAAGAAACAACATTGGTGAATGGCTATGGTGGTTGCTTGCATGGATAATGATATGATTAGGCACATTGTTTGGAAGGGCTAATACATGCTGGGAGGATCAGCGCAATAAAGAGCCTGCAAAGGAACCATGGCCTTGAGAAAAATATGGCCAAGCAACATCGAGAAATCAAATTGCAAGGGCCAAACTAAAAAGAGCACTTGCCAAAAATTCAATACTCAAGGAGGAAAAAATACCAAGAAAAGAAACCTTTAAATCTGTTTGGGTAGCCTGTACGAACATCCCAGACACCATGGGGAATGTTTGTAAATTTTGGCAAAGTTTTGGAAATTTTGGTATTTTACTATTTTAGGGCCAAGGGGTGGTGCCTTGGCACTCACCTTTCTAAGGGTATCCATTAGATTCCCAAAAATACATTTTGGAATCCTTAGGCTAAGGGTGATATACTGCAAATTGAGATCATTTGGAGCATTTTTAGTCATAAAGGGCCCAAACTTTTAATTTTCACCCTTTGTGTATTTTTGGGGGCTGTATGGCATCCCCTTAGAAACCTTGGGGTTTTTCTTTTAACAGGTTAGTGGAGCTTGTTCCAAAGCAAGGGTAGTTTTTAAGTGTCATGATGAGCACCAACGAGCCATCACGGAATCTCATTCAACATGGAAGACCTTCAAAAATTGTTTATAAGGTATTGGGTTCCCTGTGGAGCACTACACATGGACACTCCCTGCTAGAAGTCTTATCTACAAAATTAACAAAAGACTAATTATGGAGAGAATATATTTTATGAGTTTTGAGGCAAATCATAAATGACTGATGAAGCTATTTTACCATTATTCAATTAGATATTTGTACTTTTGAACCTTGCATGGTCTCTTTGGACATAAATGGTGTTATAGGTATTTCTGACATTTCAGAAGTTATAGATTCAGGGTTTAAATTATCTTTTCTTGACCTGAAAAGTAACATTTACAAACTCATTATACATATTGTATATTTCTTTGAGCGTAATATGCAATAAACTTGGAATTTATTGGTGAAATTGGTTTGGTGACTTGTGATGGCTTTAATTTGAGCATCCATGGATTGGCTTGACTCTTAGGATTCATAAAAGCTTGGTTAGATAGAGATGTTGTTTTAATCTTTGTTTCTTTTTTATTTATGATTAATTTATGTTTATAGTTTCCTTGATCAAAAAGTACAAAAATGAAATAGGACTTACTTTTATGCTTTCATACCTTTACTCTTTCTGATTTATGTTTTCAGCGCTCCTTGAGTTTAGCTAAAGGTCATAAATTCTCTTGGTTTTTGCTAAAATTTTATTATTAAAAAGATCTATTTTTTCAGTGTACTCAAAGAATCATAAATACTCTCTAATTTTGTATTATTTGTTGAATGAGGTCTTCTTAATCTGTATTTGATTGAAGAATCCTTTATTGTATCTTCATGTTTTATATATATCATCTTGAAGATTTTCCCTTTATTAACAATACGTTGGATCCTTTATTTCCCCTTAACTTGGTGTATTCACAACTGTGTTCATTTTCACCCACAAAAAAACTTAGTTAGGAATCAGTTGGCCTTGCTAAGTTAGCTTTCCTTGAGAGCACCCTTGAATTATTTTCCACTCTTGACATGAAAAATCTATAGCCAATGATTGATTCTCTCTTACTCTATTCTTATATTGACAACTATCAGCAAAAAATACAAATAAACAAGCCTAAAGTAATAATAGCACAAAGAAAAACCTAAAAACTGAAGACTGCTCTTCTTTACAACATAGAGAGCCTCTCAGTCCAGAAAACCTAGGTCAGGACTCAAAATAGTTTGATATTGCCATGGTAATTTTTTTCTTGCCAATCTAACAAATTATGTGGAGCTAACATAATGGCGATCAGGGTGGGACATGAGTAAAATAACATCTGATATGCCTTAAGAACTCTCGAATCCCTATTAGACTTAGAAAATAAAGTGTTAATGATTAGTATCTGGTGATTTTGTACTATAAACATGATACATTGGCTAGAAAGCACTAATTAATGTCCCTTACAATGCTGCATAAGAAAACTAGGAAAACCCAATAACTCTGATTGGTTTTTGAGCTTGTTGATGGTGGACGACGCTAACCCTCAGTGACCTCATGCAGTGACTCCTGGCCTCCCGGTAGGCCTGCACCCGCTGCTAGCTCTCCCATAGAATCCCATGGGAATATATTACGGTCTGTGAAAGTCTAGAATCCAGGTCACTCATTGTGTGGGCCAGTATCATATAGAGATAGGTTTGTTTTCAAAACACTCCTGCTTTTAAATATCTCTTGCCTGCTGGGTTCAAAATACTTTGACTTCCCTGGGATAAATATGAGATCTCACCACATTTTCATCTCCTACCATGGTTATGACCTGAAAATAGTTGTTGGAAAAACATCTAGAGCCATTCACAAAAGAAAAGTACATATAAGTGAAAACCTCCATGACCCAGCAGGAATTCCCAATTTGACTTATACCATGAGAAAAAGGCTTTTTTAGAACTAAAATCTTGAAGTGAGGATGGGCTTGGAGATAGAGATGATCACATATTTGCAGCAAAATCTGGTAAGAAGCCCCTCCTTCCACTCCTCCCCAGTTTTTTCAACTTCTCCTGGCTTTGGCCCCTTCCATTCCAAATATTGCTCAATCTGAGGTTTGTTGGTCCATGTACATATTCCACTGACATTGCCATCCCACTATGGCTTTTCTTCCAGTTCCCTTACCTCCAATCATGGTAACATGGTTTGTGCCATTAGTTCTACCCAATCATCCTTTGCTGCTACTGCCTCAAGACTACTGAGTCCAAAATGCCTCCACTACCGGAGCTAAATCTTACCTTTAGCAACAACATGTAGATAGGATAGACTTGATGCCTTTCAATATCGGGGAGATAGAAGGGGAGACCATAAAAATGAGGGATGTTTGCTAAAAAAAACCGGAGAGCGCCAAAAAATGGTTCAAAAATATTATTCTCAACAACATACATGATCTCCCTTCCCTCTACTCAGACATTCATAAAAGTGGGGGGTTAATAAAAATCCTCTCGAAATCCTCTCGGAGTATAAAAAACTTAAGAGAAATGTTGAGGAAAGTGTCAAGACTAAGCCCATGAGTTTAGTGGCAATGCCCTGCCTTTGTAGAACCACAAATTTCTAGCACTGGTAAAATTCCAGAGCTTTGATCCGGACATGACCTACTAATTTGAGAGAAAGAGACTATAATCTTAGAAGACATCTAAAGGGAATTCATGATGCAGAGGCAGAATCTAATTAGAGAAGGGCTAAGGATGTGGAAAAATAAGGTCACGTACAAAAGATAGAAACCATGGCCTCCATCGATGCAAGACCAACAATCTAATTGGAAGGTAATGGAAAGAATGATGGAGAGGATCAACTTAGACCTGAAAGAGCACTACATGGAAAACCAACAAATTCCCCAAAACATAAATACAATCAAAGACTTCTAGAAGAGACCCTCCCCAAAACATACTGGCAAGGACAATGACCAAAAATCAAGCATCCTTTCCAGAACAACTATGCCAGATGAAGAGGAAAAGAAGGCCCAGAACAACCAAAAGAAAACCATACATAACCATAAACTTGATAGGATCTAATAATGAGGGTGATGTTTTTATCCATGCAAAGAGAATAACAAGGGTTATTTTCCTCAAATAAAGCGAAACAAACTATGAAGACTAACTACAAAGGTACAAATTGGGTTGAAAAGGAAATTCCATAATGGAGGTTCATAGGAAATATGACCTTAGAAGCAAGAAAACCCAAGACACATAAAGAAAAACAAACTAGGAAAACTGTTGTTAATAGACCCTGAGAAACATGCGAAAAGGACAATGAAAACACCAACACCATGGCTAAGAAATTTGATAAAAAAAGACAAAACTGGCAACAGAAATGGAGACCAAGCTGCCCTAGTACACTCAACTGTGCAACTATTAGCTACTATGAATGAAAGTCCTATTTTACACATCAGAAACTCAACAAATCAGAAGAAATGGTTGAAAAGGTTGCTATTGTGACAAAAATGGTAAATATACAAAACACTAGCACCTTTCAATTTTTAGGGTGAGATTTCCAAAATCAAAATAAACATACCAACATTGAACTACTAACCCCGAATCCTTATATAGGTCTAAGTGTTAAAGGTTGGGTATAGAAATGGCTGACACTCACAGACAGCGATGACAAAAACAGAGTTCCAAATACAACGGACACTGAAATTAGAGAAAAATATCAAGAGGATTTGTCCCTCCATTATATTGGCATAAATATTAATTATAAAATATTGCACAATCTTTATGATGAACCCAAAAACATTTACATAATCTTTACGCATTTGGCAGAGGGAACCACTCTTTTCATTACGGAGAGTTGTCTCAAAACACTGTCAAGCTACATAAAATGTTTGTAAAAATTATCTAGGAGGCAAATGGACGTCCCAAACTCCCCTCTGACATTTGATGGTTTTTAAAGGGCTAAACGTGGTAAGACCTAATTGTTTCATGCCAGAACATCAACGCTAAACTTTATCCATCCTTACTAAGGAGACCAGAGTGATCACCAAATATATGTTGTTGAAAATTTTCTCATTTATCCAGGTTGTACCTTCTTCTTCATTCACTAATAACACTTGCTTCTACAAAGCCAATTGACATATTCATTACCTTCATTCTATCCATTTTCAGCGAAGTACAAAAGGTGTGGTAAAGCCAAGTTTTAAAAATTGTGAGGGAGGGTAAAATAGGTTTTTCTAACCTCTATGTAAGTCCTTATACTTACCCTTCCTCATCCTCTCACTCCTTACCTGCAAAGTTTTCATTTCTTACCATTATAATTCCTTTTCATATACTTTCAAGAAAGCTGGGTTTTCAAGGAAAAACTATCAAAATGTCAAAGGAATGTCACGGTGGTATTTGTGAGGAGGGGGCTGGCACCAAGAAGGAATCAAAAGCAGAGATTGGGAAGTTAATATGTTTTGAACATAAACATAATGAATACCTCAGCCACTATCTGCCAATGTCACATGTTTTTGGAAGTTGTAGGTGTTTTCATTTTGTGAAAAATTTTAATAGGTACAAAGTGCCACGAGCTAGGCTCTTCATCCTTAACCTACATGAGAAACAAGTCTGACCATAGGAGTAAAATTTGGGCTATCATGGATACATTTACAACAGTTGGATACATAGTATTGGTGAAAAGTGGTTCAAGCAGTGGCGAATTTAGACATAAAATTCATATGAGTAACTGCTCAAATAGAATACAAAAAGACTACAATAAATCTGCTTTACTTTTACATTTTTAAAAAGGTATGAGCCCATGATGAGGTCATTATGAAGAGCTAACACACATGTGTGAATGTTCTCTGAAGCTTTATTATTATCACATAAGGTTGCTCATACACTTACTAGGGTTGGGATACCACTACATGGTAATATCTCAGGGAGTATTGACAGATGTCTTATATTGTTCAAAGAGAACCCTTCATAGCAAATGTAGAGCCTCTTTCTCACTCTCTCCTCAAAATAGTTTATTTGATGCTGGATGCAACAAAATAATGTATTATGGGGGGGGAGTTTTCATTGCCCTTGAGGTGTTCTCCAACCAAGTCACATCCTCGAGAAAAGTGTGCCCTCATCATCTCATCCTATCATCCTTTTCTCCTCCCCATCATCTCCTACATGATCCTTCCTGCCATCTAGACATATCCCTTCACCCCTCAAACAACTTCTCCTTCATGTACTCTACGTACATCGAGACAATGAAGGAAGTGAAAATAGTATTCAAATGAAAATTAGGAGAAGGTAGCCAGTACGGTGCGCAATAATGAAGAAGAATAAAAAAAATAGGGAAGAAAATGAAGCAACGGAGAGGTTAGTGATGAAGAATAAAAAGCATGGAAAGCAGGGGAAATGATTTTAAGTAATAATAGGCAGAAACGGTGAGGAGGAAGATAATAAGGAAGCATGGAAATGAAACAAAGAGCCATGGTGACAGTCATGACTGTGAAAATGGTGAGGCTCCTAGTAGTAATGAGGAGCAAGATGAAGGTGCAGAAAATAGTGAAGAGGCAGGAAATGTTAGTGAAAAAGAGGCCACTGAGTCTAAAAATAGTGACGCTCATAGCGATGATGAAGTGTAGAAATCATGGAGACAAAAGACAATGAAACAAATGTTGATGAGGCACAAGTTAGTGGATCAGAAGCAAAAACCAATGATGAAGAAGAAAGCAAGGAAGTGAGCCAAGATATTAGTGAGCCAAATAATGATGATCATGATGTCAGTGAGGACAATGAGGCTAATGATAGTGATAATATTGGCAGTGAGAAAACAAAGATGATAGTAGGATGAAGGGCCATGACAGTAATGGTGATACCAATGAGGAAAGCAACCATGAAATCCATAAGGACAACAATGATATCACTGATGATTATATTCAAGATGACAACCATGGTGAAGACACCAAAATGAGCAAAATTTAACCTTTTTCTTTGACTTATCCAACATGAAGTAGGCATGTGTTTGATGCATCTAAAAGGCAAGGGGCTATGCCTTCCACTTCAACCAAGCAGCTGGACAAAGGCAAAGCGAAGGTCATAGAGGAATAAGAAGAAGATCAACTTGAGACTGAGCGGGAATTTTAAATCATTCATGTTGACAGTGATAATGAAAATGAGGCAAGGGTCTCAAGAATGTTGCTCAAGGGTAAAGATGCCCAAATCAAAGATTTGAAAGCCAATCTAGCTAGGGCTAGGAATGTTATCCACTATTATGAGACTGAAAATGAGCATTTGGAGGCACAAAAGGCCATTTATGAGGTTATGGTGATCAGAGCCCAGAAAGAGGTTGAAAGGACCAAGGCTAGGCTTGATGATGTCTTGGGTGTTTTTTATGAGAGCAAGGATGAAGAAGGGTAGTTTTTTAGAATAAGTCCAAGAATAATGGGCTTGAGGAAGGCCTTGGCCAAGGAGAAGGAGCAAGAAATAGCATTAGCGGAGCAGCTCACTCCAAGTGAGCTGCTTGCCATGGAGATTGAGTATGATTTGGAGCCTTGGTTGGAGAGGGATAATTCATACTTGGAGGATTAGCTGGCAAAGGGACAAAGGGACCTTGGCCTTCAGAAAAATATGGCCAAGCACTATACCTTGAGAAATCAATTGCAAGGGCCAAGCTCAAAAGAGCCCTTGCCAAAATTCAAGCACTCAAGGAGGTAAAAGAACAAGAAAACGTTGAAACCCTAGCTGATGCTTCTCTACAGGCATCCCAAACACCATGAGGGATATATTTTCAAAATTTGGCAAGTTTTTGGAAATTTTGGTTTTTTACTATTTTTTAGGGCCAAGGGCGCAGTGCCCTTGGCACTGAAATTTTTCTCAAGAAATCCATTCGAGGTAAAATCTACATTTTTTGAATCCTTAGGCCAAGGGCATCATGCACACCAAATTTCAGATCATTTGGACCAACTTTGGTCCTCCAAAAGGCCCAAAAACATAAAAATTTTCACCTTTCTGCCATGTTTTCAGGGTAAGCACTGCGCCCTCAACAGCCTTGGGAGTTTTGGTTTTTGAACAGGTTAATGGAGTCCAATCAGAAAACCAAGGGAATTTTTGGAAAGTATACTTGATAGGATTTCCAATGAGCCATCATGGAGCTCATTCCAACATTGCAAAGGCTTTCAAAATTCAGCTACAAGGTGACTCGATTTTCCCATGCAGGTGCTACACCCTTGGACCTCCCTGGTGCACCCTTATCTGCAAAAGCCAAAAAAAGACACTAATTTATGGAAAATAGACATTTTATGGTTTTTTGGGGTAAATCACTCCAAATTTAGGTATTAGAAGTTATTTTGCATTTATTTCATTAGATATTTTATGCCTCAAGCCTTGCATGGTCTCTTTGGACATAAATGGTATTTATGGGTATTTATGAAATTTTCAAGCCCTATTTAGGGTTTTGGTCCTTTTTGTTTTTTTAATAAAACATTGAGTCCTCATTGTATATTTTGTATATTTGTTGAGCATAATATGTGATAGACTTGGACTTTATTGGTGAAATTAGTTTTTGGTGACTTGTGATGGCTTTGGACTAAGCATCCATGGATTGAGCACACTCTTAGGATTCGTAAGGCTTGTTTAGATGGTGATGTATTCCATTTTTATCTTTGTTACTTTAATTATTCATTATGTTTATGGTTTCCTTGATCAAAAGACAAAAATAGAGAATAGGACTTGCTTTCTTGGCACCCTACTTCTGCCTGCCTCTTTTGTTTTCTATGTTTTCCTCCTTGAATTTTAGCTAAAGAATTCTTAAATTCTCTTTAGGTTTTATTAAAATGTTATGTTAAAGGTATATTTTTTTGCAATTAATGTTCAAATAATCCTTAACTTCTCTCTAAGTTTAGTTATCTTTTGTTTAAGGTCTACTTAGTACTTTTTGATTGAAGAATCCTTTATTGCTCTTTGTGTTTTGCTATACTATCATACTGAAAGATTTTTCCTTGTTCATAGTATGTTAAAGGATTCTTTATTTCCCCTTAACTTACTGTATTAACAACTCTATGATATTTTCACCCACACAAAACCTACTTAGATCCATTTGGCCTTGCTAAATTCCCCTATGATACACCCTTGACTTATTTTTTCACTCTTCAAAACCTTTGAAAAATCCATATCCCAATGGATTTATTCTCTCCTAATCTACCTATTCTCTTTGACAACCTATCCAACCAACCAAACAAAAATCCAAACCCTAAAACCTAATAATTAGCCTAAAATCAAAACCTAAAAGATATCAATATACACATAGAAAGAGCCCTCTCTGAGTCCAAGAAGGCTAGGTCCTAGGACTCCAAAGACTGGTTTGATGTTACCCCTGTGTATTTGGTCTTGCCAATATAAAAAATTATGGGGACCTAACAACATGGATAATATAGATTGAACAATATTTTGATCTCCATAATGTGCAAAATACACAAAAGGTACACATTGCAACTTGACATTTAGAACAAAATACATTTGTATGGTGTTAATGGCTTTGTTCTCATAAAAAAAATTCCCTTGGTCAATTTTTAAGGAGGAAATTATAGCACATTATGAGGATACAAATAGAAACACCTTCTTTAGCCAATTGATAAATCTCAAATAGAAGGGTTCAATAGTGGAGCACATTGAGGACTAGCAAAAATTAAATATAAGGGTCATTGATATTACATAGGAACACAAGATTATATATTCATAGATACTTTAAAGGATAACATCCAACATGAGGTTCACCTTTGGGAACCTTATTCATTGGAGAAGGCATTCAAGTTGGAAAGAAAATTTGAAAGTAAAAGTATGGCGACAAGGAAGCCTACTATTAAAATGTATAAAGATGAAAGTGTTGTTACTCATAGACTTGCACAACCTACAAGGTTGAAACCACAAAAATTGGAAGAAAAAAGAGAAGAAGGGATTTGCTACAGTTGTGATAGAAAATACACTAAAGGTCATAAGTGTGTTCAGAAGAAATTATTTTACATAGATTGTGAAGAGGAGGAAAAAAATGAACAAGAAACTTCAAAAGAAGAGAATATACACCAGGAACATAATCTAGAGAAAGAAGAAATGAGTTCGACCATATCCTCTAATGCATTGGCGGGAGAATTACCACCCCTCCAAACTCTCAAAATAGAAGGACGTATCAAGAAGAAAATTGTAATAATGCTGATCTGAGCAATACCCATAAATTTATTCATTTTATAGAATTATCAGGGTGGTGTTTACTATAACCAGCACGAGAGTTTCAAGGGATGGTTGAAAATGGAGGAACTATAAATTTCTCTGGAAAGTGCCATAATATCAAGATAACTATGGGGGAATATGTATTTAATAGTCCAATGCTTTCCATTCCCATGGGAGGTGTTGATGTTGTACTTGGAGTACAATGGTTACAATCTTTGGGGATTGTAGCCTTTAATTTTCAAGAACTTTTTAATGCAAGAAGGAAGATCCATTTCTTTGGAAAGCCATCCAATCAAAGTAAAGTATTTACAGAAATCTATTTATGAGAAGGAAAGGTTGAAAATACTACATGGACTAAATAAATGATGAACTTACCTAATGGGAAGACACTTCAAGTAGAAACTGATCATGATAGTCTTAAATACTTTTTGGAACAATGAATATCTTCAGAAGAGAAACAAAAATGGGTCACAAAGGCGTTTCGTTATGAATTTGAAATCATCTACAAAAAAGGGAAGCTAAATTTTGTTGCACTACTTTGTGCCATTTCTATTATCCAACTAGATTAGATAAATGAAGAACTTACGGAGGAATGGAATAATGAAAAATAAGTGTGGAAACTCATTCAAAAGTTGCAGCAAGATCCAAGTACATCTGATACATTGAGTTTGAAAAATGATTCCTTATGGTATAAATATCGCTTATATGTTTATAGGAATTCCAAACTAAAAAAAAAAGATTCTTTTGGAATTGCACACCTCTCCCTTAGGAGGACACTCAGGATTTTTAAAAATTTACCACAGGGTGAAGAAAGAAGTTTTTTGGGATGGCCTTAAATCTGATATTCAAAATTTTGTGGTGGAATTTTTTCTTGGTAGCAAAATAATGTTGAGACAATCAAGACCCTGGTCTACTACATCCTTTATCCATTAAAAGTCAATGTTGGGAGGAGGTTTCAATGGATTTTATCACATGTTTACCTAAGCCTAAAGTAAAGAATATCATCATGGTGGTAGTTTATAGAATTACCAAGTATGCACAATTTTGTGCATTATATCATCCATTTAAATTAATTACATTTTCTAATGCATTTATGGAAACAATTCAAAACCTACATGGGAACCCAAAGTTTATTGTAAGCAACAAAGATCCCATTTCCGCTAGAAATTTTTGGATGGAATTATTTTCTTGTTTTGGTACTCAACTAGGTCATAAATCATCTTATCATCCTCAATCCAATGGGAAAACTGAGATAGTGAACACATGTTTGGAAGGATATCTTCATTGTTTTGTATCTGATAAACAAACACAATGTGTCAAGTGGTTACCTCACACTGAATGATAGTATAAAAATTCCTTCCATATCGCAGAAAAAATAACCCCATTTATGGAACTTTATGGATATCATCCACTGTCCATCACATCATCTTTAAGAGAAAAGTCTAAGTTTCAAGAAGTGGAAGATCACATCGAGCATAAACAACAATTTCTCCAACTCTTAAAGGATAACCTAAATTTGGCACAAAATCGAATGAAACAACAAGAAGATCAACATCATAGTGAGAAGTTGGTGTGGGAAGCTGGGTATTTTTATGACTACAACCATACAAAACAAATTTCCCTCAAACAATGAAAAAGATATGGAAATTTATAAATACTATGGTCCTTGAATGTGTGCAAAATATTGGTACTATGGCATACAAATTGGAGCTTTGTGCTTCTTTCCAAGTGCACCTAGTTTTCCATGTTTCATGCTTAAAGAAGGTTATAAGTGACAAAATTTCAGTTCAACCAATATTTCCAGAACTTCATGAGGAAGGAAAAATCATATTGGATACTGAAGTAGTCATGGAAACAATGTTATGAAGCTAGCTCGAAAAATAAAATAAAATAGAGATCAACCCCTTAGAAATAAGCCACTTCAAAGGGGCAACCTCCTTTACATTACATAAATGAAAAATTCTTGGATGATACAAATGAAAAAACCTCCTTCTATATATAGGATTCCATGGGGGTAACAATATAATCCTAGCCGACCTAACAATAATAATGTAAGGGCACAATAATAACAACACTGGGGTTACAGGGGTACAACAATAACAATAAGGGGGTTACACTAACAACAATAAGGGACTATACTAGTAATATAGGGACCTAACATGTCCCTCTCCTTCAAAAATGTGTTTTCCTCAATGCTTCAGTAGCTTCAGATGCTTCTGTATAAAATTCTTATCCTCTCATGTAGAATATTTAGTGGGTAAGTTCTTTGACTTGATGAAATACTCTGAAATTGATCGATTTCGTAGTTTTCGAGTTCTTGTTTCCATGACTTCTTCAAGTTCCAATAAGATTTTTCCTTCCTCATCAAGTTCTGGAAATATTGTTTGAACTGGAATTTTTTCACCTATAACCTTCTTTAAGCATTAAACATGGAAAACTGGATACACTCACGAAGAAGCAATAAGCTCCAATTTGTGTGCCATAGTACAAATATTTTGCAACACCCTATAAGGACCATAGTACTTTGGCAATAATTTATTATCCTTCTTAGCTTTCCTAAGGGAAATTTGTTTGTACGGTTGTATCCGTAAAAATTACCAATCTCCTTCATCAAAATTTCTCTCACTACGATGTTGATCTCCCTATTGTTTCATTCGATTTTGTGCCGAATTTAAGTTATCCTTTAAAAGTTGAAGAAATTCTTGTTGATGCTCGATGTGATCTTCCATTGCTTGAACCTTATAATTTTATCTTCAAGATGATGTGATGGACTGTGGATGATATCCATAAAGTTCCATAAATGGGGTCATTTTTGCTGCAATATGGAAGGAAGTGTTATATCACCATTCAGCGAAAGGTAACCACTTGACCAATTATGTTTTTTTATCAGATAAAAAACAATAAAGATATCCTTCCAAATATTTATTCACTATCTCAGTTTGACCATCATATTGAGGATGATAAGATGAACTATGAGCTAGTTGAGTACCCAAGCAAGAAAATAATTTCATCCAAAAATTTCCAGTAAAAATGGGATCTCTGTCACTTACAATAATCTTTGGGTTTCCATGTAGCTTTTGAATTATTTCCATAAATGCAGTAGCCACTGCACTTGCTTTAAATGGATGAGATAATCCACAAAAGTGTGCATACTTGATAAGTCTATCAACTACCACCATCATAACACTCTTTCTTGTGATAAAATCCATTGAAATATCCTCCCACCATTGACTTGGAATGGATAAAGGTTGTAGAAGACCCGGGGTCTTAATTGTCTCAACTTTATTTTGCTAGAAAACCAAACATTATACCACAAAATTTTGAATATCATATTTAAGTCCATCCAAAAAATATCATTTCTTCGCCCTGTGGTAAGACTTTAAAAATCATGAGTGTCCTCCTAAAGGATAAGTGTGCAATTCCAAAAGAATAGTTTTCTTTATTTGGGAGTTATTACAAATATGTAAGCGATCTTTGTACCATAAGGAATCATTTTTCCAAGTAATTGTATCAGCTGTACTAGGATCTTACTAAAACTTTTGAATGAATGTCCACACTTCTTCATCCTTCTTCCATTCATCTCTTACTTCGGTTATCCAATCTGGTTGGATAATATAAATGGCCCAAAGCAATGCTTCCACCTCTTCATCCTTTCTTGAGAGTGCATCTGCAACAAAATTTAGGTTCCTTTTTTTGTAGATGATTTCAAAATCATAACCCAACATCTTTGTCACCCATTTTTTCTGCTCTTTTGAAGATAGTCTTTGTTCCCAAAAGTGTTTAAGACTATCATGATCAGTTTTTACCTTGAAGCGTCTTCCCATTCGGTAATGTCGTGATTTATTTAGTGTATGTAGTATTGCCAACATTTCCTTCTCATAAATAGCTTTCTGTAAATACTTTCCTTTGATTGGACGACTTTCAAAAGTAATGGGTCTTCTTTATTGCATTAAAAAAAACACCAATTCCCTTTCCCAAAGCATCACATTCCACAATAAATGTTTTTGTGAAGTCAGGTGTAGCTAAGACCAGTGCTAGGCACATTGCCTTTTTAAGATGTTCAAAGGCCTTATTTGCTTCAGGAGTCCATGAAAATGCATCTTTCTTCAATAATGTTGTTATAGGTGCCTCTATTCTCGCATAATTCTTAACAAACTTGCAATAATACCATGTTAACCAAGAAATCCTTGCAACTACTTTATGGTTGTGGGGACTTTCCATTCCTTAATGTCTTTAATTTTTTTAGGGTCTACCTTAACACCCTTGTGAGATACAATATTACCTAGATATTCCACCTCTTGTACTCCAAAGAAACATTTGGATGTTTTTGCATATAATTGTTTCTCCTCTAGCATTTTGAGCACCCTATAAACATGTTGAACATGATCCTTCTAAGATCTGTTGTAGATTAGTATATCATCAAAAAATACTAGGACCAAGTTTTTAAGGAAGGGCTGGAAAATGGAATTCATCAACCCTTCAAATCTAGAAGGTGCATTGGTAAGGCCAAAAGGCATGATCAAGAAATCATAATGAGCCTCACGAGTTCGAAGTGTTGTTTTCAAAATATCTTCAGTATTCATTCTAATTTGATGATATCCTGAACAAATATCCAACTTGGTAAAATAAATTGCTCCATGTAATTCATCTAATAATTCATTAATCACAGGAATAGAAATTTATCTTTAATAATGAGCTTATTGACATCTCTATAATCTGGACACATGCACCATGATCCATCCTTCTTGTGCGCCAATACTACTAGATCAAAGAAAGAAATTTGACTAGGTTGAATTATACCAACCTTTAACATTTCTCCAATCATACGTTCAAATTCCCTTTTTTTGACATAAAGATATCTATAAGGCCTGATGTTTGGAGGAACACTTCGTGGAATCAAATGAATAGGATGATCATTATCACGAATAGGTGGGAGTCCTTTGGGAGTTTCAAACACCTTGGAATATTTGTCCAATACTTTTTGGAGATCTAGAGAAATAGATGATTTTGATGTTGGAACTTATAGTGAGCATAAGTGTGCAATTACACCTCATTGTTCTTTCTTCAGAAGATTTGTCATGAAATTAGAGCTTATTATCTTTCTCGGCTTTCCTATGATACCCCGTAATTTTATTTACTCTCCTTTAGAAAAAAAATCCAAGAAAAGTTCTTGAAAATTAAAATCTATCGTCCCCAAAGATTGTAACCATTGTACTCCTAGTACAATGTCAACACCTCCCATTTGAATGGAATGAATTGGACTATTCAATACATATTTGCCCATGGTTAGCTTGATATTACGGCATTTTCCAGAGAAATTTATAGTTCCTCCATTTGCAACCATCACTTGACATTCTGGTTTTGCGTATATGAAACAATTCAATTCCTTGGCTACCTTACAATGAATAAAATTATGGGTACTACCCGAATCAATCAACACTATTACCTTTTCCTTCTTGATATGTCCTTCAATATTGGGAGTTTGACGAGTGGTAATTCCTGTCAAAGCATTACACGATATGGTCGAACTCATTTCTTCTTCTTCTAGGGTTGGTTCTTGGTGTATATCCTCTAATTTTTAGGTTTCTTCTTCATTTTATTCCTCCTCTTCACAATCTATGTAAAATAATTTCTTCTCAACACACTTACGACCTTTAGTGTATTTGCTATCACAAGTGTAGCAAAGCCCTTTTGCTCATTTTTCTTCCAATTTTTGTGGTGTCAACATTGTAGGTTGTCGAAATCTAGGAGTAGTAACACTTCCATATTTATAGATGTTAGTGGTAGGCTTCCTTGACGCCATAATTTTACATTCAATTTTTCTTGCCAACCTGAATGCCTTCTCCAATGAATTAGGTTCCCAAACGCGAACTTCATGTTGTATTTTATACTTTACAGTCCATATGAAGACATCAATCTTGTGTTCCTCTAAAATATCAGTTACCCTTATATTCAATTTTTGGAAGTCCTCAATGTGCTCCACCACTGAACCCTTTTGTTTGAGATTTATCAATTGGCTAAAGAAGGTGTTTCTCTTTGTATCCTCATAATGTGCTACCATTTCCTCCATAAAAATTCACCAAGTGAATTTTTTTTTTACTGGAGCAAAGCCATCGATACCATAAAAATGTATTTTTTTCTAAATGTAAAGTTGCAATGCATACCTTTGGTGTGTTCTGCACATTGTTGAGATCAAAATATTACTCTATCTGTAGTATCCATGCTACGGGATCCTTGCCATCAAACTTCCTCATATCCATCTTTGGAATATGGTGGTTCTTCCATCCAACATTAGATTTTATGAAATCATGATTAACATTTATTTTTTTCTCATCATGAGTTTCCTCTACTATCCTTTCACCATTCGGAAACATTTCTTGTATCAACTTTTCCAAACCTTCCATGTCTTCTTTTAGATCATTCTTCATGTTTTCCATGTTTTCTTTCATTTCTTATTCCATTTCATCCATCTTAGCTTCCATACCATCTTCCATTCCATCCATCTTAGCTTCAACACCTTTCTTCAAACCATCCATATTAGCTTCCACGTCTTTCTTCAAAACTTCCATTTTAGTTTTTGTTACTCTTTGCGAGAGAGAAATTTAGTGCATTTTCTCTTGTAATTTTGATATGTCATATTTCACTTCTTCATCTTCATGAGTCATAGTAGAGCCTTTTGAAGTCTTAATGGATGTTCAATTCTTTTTTAGGGGCATTTTAGAACCTAATATGGATATCTATTCTACAATATGCCCTTGGAATCAATTCAAACTAATTTTTCACACAAAACTTATGCAATTCGAAAAAAATTACACACCTTTTTCTTACTTTTGAGGAGCTTGATATTGAAACTAAATTATCTCTATGATTTCAGATCTTCAATATCTAAAATTTAGCCCTCTAGTAGCCCTTTGAAACTTCTTTCGAATGCCACAGGTCTGATTGATTTGGATTCTTCAAGGAAAATTTATACCCAATTTCCGACAATGACATAATTATGGACTGGTTGAGTAGAGCGAAATTTTATGATGCGTCACATGTCACTGTTTCCTCCTTTGTCTTTCAAATTGATATACAGAAAACCAAAGTCCATGTACTTATGAACATTTTTTACAAAATTCCAATCTGATGCTCAGAGAGAGAGTTATGACAATTTTCCCACGGTCACCTCTTTGAGATGAAATTCAAGAGCTTGAAAAACCCTAACTTCCACAGATCCTATCTCCACAAATATTGCGAACGAAGATCTAAAATTTTTACACGAAGTTCCTCAGGGTTTCGCCTTTGCGTGATAAAAATTTCAACATTTGGACCTTCGTAGAAAGCAAGTTATAGTGAAAATGCCACAATGACCTATTTGGGGCAGCGAAACAATAGAATCCAAAGATCTAATACCAAATGTTATGAAACCAACTCCAAAAATAGAAGAAAAGAGAGATCAACGCCTTATAAATAAGCCACTTCGAGGGGGAAACCTCCTTTAAATTACATAAATGAACAATTCTTGGATGATACAAATGACAAAACCTCCTTCTATATATAGGAGTCTATGGGGTCACAATATAATCCTAGCTGCCCTAACAATAATAATATAAGGGCACAATAATAACTATATTGGGGTTACAGGTGTACAAAAATAACAATAAGGGGTTACACTAACATCAATAAGTGACTATACTAGTAATATAGGGACCTAACAAACAAGAACTTGACAGCTACAAAATTGATTAATTTTAGAGTATCTCATCAACAGGAAGAACTTACACATTGAAGATTCCACATGGGAGGATGATAATTTTATATAGAAGCATCCAGAACTACTCAAGTGTTGAGGATAACACTTTCTTGAAGGAGAGGGGAATTTTCGGTCCCTCTATTACTAGTGTAGTCCCTTATTGTTTTTAGTGTAGCCCCCTTATTGTTATTGTTGTAACCTTGTAGTCCCCATTTTGTTATTATTATGCCCCATAAAATCCCACTATTGTTATTTTTGGGCCCTTACATTATTATTATTAGTTTGTCTATGATTATATTGTAACCCCATCGACTCCTATATATAGAAAGGAGGTTTTGTCATTAGAATCATCCAATAATTTTTCATTTATCTAATGTAAAGGATGTTTCCCCCTCAAAGAGGTTGATTTCTAAGGTGTTGATCTATATTTTCTTCTATCTTTTGCGTTGGTTTCATAACAATAGGAAATACGAACAATTTAAAAAAAAAAAATTCTAGGTGAGTAATATAATCAGTACGTGGGTATGATGGCGATGCTGTAAAAAAAGGAGCACGTTTTCTGTGCGCACTCTCTCAACGTTGTTAAACCCTACAAAAGAGAGAAGAGTATGGTTAAAATTAATATAGATAACTACAATTTTACACATAAATACAATTTCTTTTAAACTGAGGAGCACCCATAACCATAAATGAAAATTTGTGGAACCCTTCAAAATTACCTGAAAGAGATTCGAAAATACCTTACTTGAGGATGGGAACATGGTCTTGAATTCATATACTCTTCATAGGGTTGGGAGTTTAACCAACATTCACTAACTCCTCAAGGAGATACAAGTCTGGAAAAAGAAAAATGGTCAGAAAAATATATATATTACTAATTCTACAGAAGAAATCAAACTATAATAAACATGCATGCAACATCTAAGAAGAATAGAAATGAATATCATTCTAGGAAATAAACAGTCCTAAGAGAATACTCAAAAATTCTGTAAAGAGTAAATAATACCAAGAAAAATAACCAAGTTACCTAAGAGTGCACGATTTGTTGATACAATGAGCATGTGAATCATTGGAAAAGAATGGCAACCGGAAACACAAAGGAGGAATTCTACGAGCCTCTGTTCTAGCACCACAACATTTTAACGGCAGAAGATAGTAAACCCCTTTGAAAAAAGTTACACAATGAGAGGAAACACAGTTCAAAGACACTAAACCCACAATTCTTGTGGAAGAAACTAGCAAGGAGTACTCAACAACACAGGGAGGGATTCTTGACACACATCAAAGCCCTACACATCTATTGAAGTGAGAACCAATATGGACATAAAAATTTTCTTGTTGCCAAATGGAAGGCAGTAGTGCTCACAGTATTTAAAGGTGGAAAGAAAGGATAGAATGAACTAGAAACCGGGTGATGGGATACAATTATGGTTTAGCAAAGGATAATCACCATTGATCACCATTATGAAGGGTAGAAACTATCCCCCATCCATTCAAATGAAATTTGAAAGAGAAGGTGGGGTCACATGGGTAATAAAATGCCGTTACTTAAAGGATTAGAATTGCAAATCCCTTGCTGTCTGAGACTACCTACTCAGGACAAGTTCCCCGTGTGGAAAGGATAACCATAACTTCTTATGGCTTATTTAGTGTAGGACACATAGTCAGTGCAAATCCAAGGTCAGAAAATTTGTGGTGCACAAACCAATAGAACATAGCCTTATACATTTGTTATAAATGAAGCCCAAATATATATATATATATATATATATAAGGTCTAGTGGAATAAAGCTAACTATTTCTTGTCAAGGCGAACCAACCCTCATTATCCATGTTGCACATATTCTCATTATAGACCCTAAGAAGGAAAACACCCAGTGAAATAAATAGATACATATAAAATGATTATATAGTATTTTCATGCTACCAAATACATATAGAATAGAGTTAATAAGTCATTACATTGCAATATTCAGAAATGGTATGATAAGGGTAGGTTGATAAAGTTAAGAAAAAAAAATTTAAGGGGAGTTATAACAAAGAAAGACTACATAGCTTTCTTGTTCACCAAAAAACATGATTTGTATGATAGCGTTGACCCTCTTGGGATCAATCTTGATTCTGCTCTTTTATGATGTGCCCTAGTAGAATCCATTTGGACACACCAAAGAAAATACTCCTCGGATTAATGGAACTTTGCGCTACCCACCAAATGATAGATGAGTAGTGATGTACATGACATGATATTTTTACTAAATATGATTTGATATTTTCATTGAAAATATAGTAACATCATCTAAATAAACAATAAAGAATGATTTCAGACATATAAGACGACATACCCAAAAAATGTCTGCTTTATATGATGCACATGATTTGATATTTTCATTGAAAATATAGTAACATCATCTAAATAAACAACAATGATTTGACATATAAGGCGACATAAGGTCATGTCCATCACTCTTTGAAAAGATTTACCAACATTGATTAGTCCAAATTGCATCATATTAAATGTGAATGTTCTACATTTAGGGCGGAAGGTAGATTTCAATCTATATGATTTTGCTACTAGCACCTGATTATAGCCTTAAAACTCCATCTCGCACTGAAAACATTTCAGACCGAGATACTATCTAGAATATCTACTCCATGGATGACATTCGGTAGTTATCTTTGTTAGAAGCCCGATTAAGATTCCAGAAATCAACACATAAACTTATTTCTAACCAGGACCAAGTTGGAAACCCACATGGATGTCTAACTTTGTAAATTATCACGACATCCAACAACTTTCACAATTCCTTCTGAATGAGGGGTTTGAGTGTTGGATGGACTTTCAATACTGGGAAATATGAGTGTCATAAGTATTCAAATAATTATATGTCCATGTGAACATGTCTCGATACTATTTGAATAGGCGAATAAATGCTTGTGATTTTTTCAGGGGAACAACAATATTCAGACCTTGTGGGGCTACAAGGTTGACTTGTTTAGATGCAAGCTTGACACTGTTAGTCTTCGTGTTGGTTGGTCCTTGATGTGGTGTTGTCTCCAGCGACACCACATCTTTTAGTATAGTGTTTATTTTGACTGCTTCAGATGCTTCCTGCATAGCCTCCTTGTGCTCATATTCCTGCATAGCTTTCTGCATAGCCTCCTTGTGCTCATCTTTGAATACGTCAGCGTTTTCCCTAAAGTGTAGTATCTGTGGTATCTATTAATTGTTATAACTCTTTTTCAATAGATGAATATTGTCTTTCCATGGTAAAAGGGGAGGTTCAGATTGGCAGACAAATAAAAACGATGAGCTTTACGTAAGAGAACAACTCTGGGATCAGAATAGAACACCATGTGATACTTCTATGAAAATGACAAAGAAACAAGTGATTGCTTTAGAACAAGTCAAAATGTAAATAGAATAAGAAAAAAAATATGGTGTAAATATAATGTATATAACATAATCAGAGTACCGTAAATTGGGTCAATGCCCACACAGATCTCAAAGCAATTTGTAGACTTCCCAGAATAGTATAGCATCAGAAGCAATTTGTCTCTTTGATTATGGATTTTCTTTGAACGTACGTAATCCCAAAATTTCGTGCTTTCCAGTCTTCTCTTATTCAATCTGTTTTTTCTACAAGCCCAAGCTATGTTATTCAATTTGTTTTGGAAAAATACGGACAGACAAAGAATGTTCTGAAGCTGTGATTTTTTTGATTTTGCATTATGATTTCATTTGTACCTGTAGCCTAACATTTACTATCCTCCTCTCATAATGTCACTTTCGTTCTGTTATAGTGATATGTTAAACTAGTAAAATCATCTTCTTATTATTCATATTGTAAATTCTCAAAATTTCTATTATTACTCATATGGTAAATTATAAATATTTTATAATGGTGATAGATATTTTCATTCAATGTATTTGGAATTTACAATAAAATTTCTATTATTATTCTTATCGTAAATTATAAATATTTTATAATGGTGATAGATATTTTCATTCAATCTATTTGGAATTAACCCATACTTAGTATCACTATTGAAGTAATTCTTAATAATGTTTATTCTCTGCTTTACCCTTACTGAAATAAAAATACTTTAAATCTTCTAAAGTGAGATGATGAAGCAATTATAATATTTTTATTTTTTTTCTCAAGAGGGTTTTGGTTGAAGTTTAATATAATATTAGTAAGTGTTATATTTTCCATATTATTTAAACTTTAATTTGTTTGTGTAGATTAGATAATTGAATATAGTTATATTTTTAGTTTGGACAGATTTTATTTTATGAAGAGTATAGGATAAAATGTATAGGTTATATCTTTTTGGATTATGTGCCAGACCAAACTTCTCATTTATCTTAAATACTAAGAGCAAATAGAGTGGCAAATAAAATATTTTCTTTTATTTCAATTAATTTACAATTGTTTTCTTAAAATTCATAATAAACTTTTTATTCTTAATTTAACTTTTTTTTTTTGAGATTTTATTAATATTTATTTTAAAATATTTTTATAAAAAATTGAATTTTTACATTTTTTATTTCCAAATATAGAAAAGAAAATGCTCTTACTTGATTTAATTATAATTATATAAATTATAATTATATATTAACCTCATATCATCCTAACTCAATAACCTATATTTCTTTGTTCGGGGAAATAATTACATGAATTATGTGCATTCTCCATAGAAATAGGCATCCCCTTTATTCCATGCAATTTCTATCATGATCTTTTTGGTTTTATTGAGCTAGACTTTGAATTATTAGGGAATTCAAATAACTAGACATGTTGGGTTGACCATTGTGTTGGAAATACTACTTTTTCTCAAACCTCATATCATCCTAAGTCAATAGCTTTCATTTTTTTTGGGGGAATAATTTCATGACTTATGTGCACTCTCCATAGAAATATGCATCCCTTTCATTCGATGCTTTATCATGAATTTTTTGGTTTCATTGAGCTAGAGTAGAGTTTGAATTATTAGCGAATTCAAATAACTAGGCATGTTGGGTTAACCATTCGGTTGGAAATGCCACTTTTTCTCAAATCATTTGGCTTTTTAAATTAGCATTTAGTGTTAGAATTTGAATGATCAATTATTGAGAGCATTAAAATTACCATTTTATTGGAAAATTTGAGAGAGCTCCAATCATTATTATGTTGAGAAAACTTAGGATGGGAAATTTAAGAAAGTTTTTTTATCTGTAAGTAGTGTCAAATTATGTTAAAAAATGAAGAGTGCATGGTAACTATGGTTATTGAGGAATTGAATATATCTTAAAATCTTAGCAATGAGATTTTCAACCCATTTACGATTACTAAATATAATCCGTGGAGAGAAGTGAGATATCATAAACGATTACTACATAAAGGAAACCATTTTCCATGTGTGAAAAGAATTAAAGACCATCATAGAAAAAAAAATCCCTTTTGCTGTCATAGCCTCATCTTGTAGGTGATCTCTATTGTAGAGAATTGATGCAAGGAGCTGACGGTTTAGGGGAAAACCATTCTTCTACTATGACTCTATGCATAATGGGTGGAAAAATAAATGTCTATAGTATTAGTATTATTTTATATCATAGTAATATTAGTTTTGATTTGTTTTATTTATTTTCAAGTTTAGATCTACATTTTAAATTATGTTTATAAATATGAATATTTTGGAATAGTGCTAGGTGAATTTTAAAATAATTATCAATAACTTTTAGGTTGATGGAAGAGATTAAATTTCCACAAATTATTTGTAGTGACATATACAAATCAAAAGTTGAAATTTATCTCTAAAGTAGTTATTCTATTTTTTCCCTTTCTAATTAGATTGATTAGATAAAAAAAATGTCATATGAGGAAGACTTATAGTTATTTATCGAATCTTCATGGTAAAATTAGATAAAAATCCTTGATTAATAATCTTATTCCATATTTTTAAATGTATATATACTTAACTTATATATTTATATATTAATTATTTTATTAATTATCAATAATAATGTAAAGTTATAATTTATTTAGTATTTATGATTTTTTAAATTTAGCAACTTCCATGTTTATTATAGATAAATTTTTAATCATATTTAACAATTATTTAATTTATATCTTTATACTAAGTTATGGTGCTAGAAACATTGAATATATCATAATACCTACCTATTTTAATTAATTAACAATAATATAATAAGAAAATATATTAGGATAAGAAACCAATAAAAAGACATGTTCTCAAAATTCAAAAACTCAAACTATTGTGGTCTACTTAACTATTGTGCTCTAGTTAATTATTTCTAATAAGAATATTTCTAAAAAGATATAAAACTTAGTCTAATCTAAATTAATTGATTTGATATTTTTATATTTCATAAATATTTAATAAAACAAAATTTGAATAATACATTTTTTTTAATTTTAATATAAATATTAAAAATAAAAAATTAATTAAAATATATAATAAGTAAATTTAGAAGAAAAAATAACTCAAGGTAAGGAATTATTATTACATTTTGAATACAAAGAATCAACATTTTAAAATTCTTCCATTTTAAATAACAAAGATAACATATATTTGAGGTTGTTAATATAAGGGGCTTAATTTATTAATATTTTTTTGTATTTATAGTTTTAAATTTGAAAATTTCTTTTTACTTTAAATAACTAATAAAATAAAAATATTTAAAATAAAATAAGAATATGAATGATTGAGATTGAAAGAAAGTGTTATGAAGTCAGTTCTAAAAAATAGAATAAAAGAGAGACCAACGCTTTAAAAATCAGCCACTTCGAGGGGAAACCTCCAATATATTACATAAATGAACAACTCTTGGATGATACAAATGACCCAAACCTCCTTCTATATATAGGAGTCCATGGGGTCACAATATAATTCTAGACGACCTAACAATAATAATGTAAGGGCACAATAATAACAATATTGGGGTTAAAGGGGTCCAACAATAATAATATAGGGGTTACACTAACAACAATAAGGGAATATATAAGTAATATAGGGACCTAACATGCCCCTATCCTTCAAATAAGTGTTGTGCTCAAGCTTGAGTAGATCCGGATGCTTCTGTATAAAATTTTCATCC
Source organism: Pinus albicaulis (assembly GCA_034641835.2). Classification (NCBI taxonomy): domain Eukaryota; kingdom Viridiplantae; phylum Streptophyta; class Pinopsida; order Pinales; family Pinaceae; genus Pinus; species Pinus albicaulis. Next base: position 64,848 of record JAXQQM020057773.1, read on the forward strand.
TCCCATGTAGAATCTTCAGTGGGTAAGTTCTTCCATTTGATGAGATATTCTGAAATTGATCGATTTCGTAGCTGTTGAGTTCTTGCTTCCATGACTTCTTTAGGTTCCAATATGATTTTTCCTTCCTCATGAAGTTTCGACAATATTGTTTGAACTAGAATTTTGTCCCCTATAACCTTATTCAAGCATGAAACATGGAAATCTGGATGCACTCGTGAAGAACCAGGAAGCTCCAATTTTTATGCCATAGTACCAATCTTTTGTAACATCTTGTAAGGACCATAGTACTTTGGCGATAATTTATTATAATTCTTAGCTTGCTTGAGGGACATTGGTTTGTATGGTTGTAGCCATAAAAATACCGAGTCTCCTACATCAAAACTTCCATTGCTATGATGTTGATCTGCCTGTTGTTTCATTTGATTTTGTGCCAAATTTAGGTTATCCTTTAAGAGTTGGAGAACTTCTTGTTGATGTTCAATGTGATCTTTCACTTCTTGAGCCTTACATTTTTATGTTAAATAAGATGTGATAGATGGTGGATGATATCCATGAAGTGTCGTAAATGGGCTCATTTTTTCTGCAGTATGGAAGGAAGTGTTATACCACCATTCTGCGAGAGGTAACCAGTTGACCCATTCTGTTTTCTTATCAGATACAAAACAATGAAAATATCCTTCCAAATATTTATTCACTATCTCAGTTTTACCATCAAATTGAGGATGATAAGATGAACTACGAGGTATTTTAGTACCCAAACAAGAAAATAATTCCATCAAAAAAAATTTCAGTAAAAATGGGATCTCTGTCACTTTCAATAATCTCAGGGTTTCCATGTAGATTTTGAATTGTTTCCATAAATGCAGTAGCAACTGTCCTTGCTTTAAATGGATGAGATAATGCACAAAAGTATTCATACTTGGTAAGTATATCAACTACCACCATGATGACACTATTTCCTTCAGACTTAGGTAAACCTGTAATAAAATCCATTGAAATATCCTCCCAATGTTGACTTGGAATGGATAAAGGTTGTAGAATACTCAAGGTCTTAATTGTCTCAACTTAATTTTGCTAGAAAACCAAACATTTAGCCACCAAATTTTGAATATCAGATTTAAGGCAATCTCCAAAACAATATTTCTTCACCCTTTGGTAAGTTTTTAAAAATCCTGAGTGTCCCCGTAAAGGAGAAGTGTGTAATTCCAAAAGTATATTTTGTTTTAGTTGGAAATTCTTGCAAATATATAAGTGATCTTTGTACCATAAGGAATCATTTTTCCAACTAAATGTATTAGATGTACTAGGATCTTGTTGCAACTTTTGAACGAGTGTCCACACTTCTTCGTCCTTCTTCCATTCATCCCTTGCTTCGGTTATCCAATCTACTTGGATAATAGAAATGGCACAAAGCAATGAGTCCACCTCTTCATCCTTTCTTGAGAGTGCATCTGCAACAACATTCAGCTTCCCTTTTTTGTAGATGATTTAAAAATCATAACCCAACATCTTTGTGACCCATTTTTTCTTCTCTTTTGAAGATAGTCATTGTTCCAAAAATTATATAACACTATCATGATCATTTTTTAACTTAAAGTGTCTTCCCATTAGGTGAGGTTGCCATCTCTTTAGTGCATGTAGTATTGCCAACATTTCCTTATCATAAATAGCTTTTTGTAAATAGTTTCCTTTGAATCAACGACTTTCAAAAGAAATGGGTCTTCCTTCTTGTATTAAAAGACCACCAATTCCATTTCCTGAGGCATCACATTCAAAAATAAAGATTTTTGTGAAGTCTGGCGTAGCTAATACTGGTGCTAGGCACATTGCCTCTTTAAGATGTTCAAAGGCCTTAGTTGCTTCACGAGTCCATGAAAATGCATCTTTATTAAATAATGTTTTTAGATGTGCTGCTATTCTCCCATAATTCTTAAAAAGATTGCAATAATACCCTGTTAACTTGAGAAATCGTCGCAAGTGCTTTATGGTTCTGGGGACTTTCCATACCTTAATGGCTTTAATTTTTTTAGGGTTTACCTTAACTCCCTCATGAGATACAATATGACCCAGATATTCCACCTGGTGTACTCCAAAGAAACATATGGATACTTTTGCATATAATTGTTTCTCTTCCAATAGTTTGAGCACCCTGTCAACATCTTGACCATGATCCTTCCAAGACCTGATGTAGATTAGTATGTCATCAAAAAATACTAGCATAAATTTTCTAATGAAGGGTTTGAAAATGGAATTCATCAACCCTTGAAATGTAGAAGGTGCATTGGTAAGGCCAAAAGGCACATCCAAAAATTCATAATGACCCTCATGAGTTTGAAATGTTGTTTTCGGAATATCTTCAGTATTCATTCTAATTTGATGATATCCTGAATGAAGATCCAACTTAGTACAATAAATTTCTCCATGCAATTCATCCAATAATTCATCAATCACAGGAATGGGAAATTTATATTTAATAGTGAGCTTATTGAGCTCCCTATAATTTGGACACATGCTCCATGTTCCATCCTTCTTGTTCACCAATAATACTGGAGTAAAGAAAGAACTTTGACTAGGTTGAATTATACCAGCCTCTAACATTTCTGCAATCATACGTTCAATTTCGCTCTTTTGGACATAAGAATATATGTAAGGCTTGAGGATTGGAGGGACACTTCCTGGAATCAAATGAATAGAATAATCATGATCTCGAATAAGTGAGAGTCCTTTGGGAGTTTCAAACACCTTGGAATGATTGTCTAAGACTTTTTAGAGATCTGGAGAAATAATTGATTTTGATGTTGGAACTTCTAGAGAGCATAATTGTGAAATTACACCTTGTTGTTATTTCTTTAGAAGTTTTGTCATGACATTAGAGCTAATTATCTTTCCCTGCTTCCCTGCTATACCTCGTAATTTGAATTCCCTTCCCTCCGAAAAATATTTCAAGAAAGGTTCTTGAAAATTAAAAGCTACTGTCCCCAAATATTCTAACGAGAGGTCGTACTCATATATATACATTTCCATTTTAAATAAAAAAATTAAATGGAAATGTATACGTTGCACAGGGGTTAACAAATTAAAAAACGAATTTAAAGAAGCGAGGGGGGAAGAAAATTAAAAATCGTGAGGGGAGGGAATTAAATAAATTAAAAAGGGAGGAGGAGCATATGCATTGAGGGAGTGAGGGAGGGTTATTAAAATGGGGAGGGAGGTCTATTATATGAAAAGCAGACGGATATGGTGAGGGCGTATTGAGAGGTAGACGAAAGGGCGGTAGGCGAGTGTAGTGAGGGAGGGCGTGTATTAAGGTAAGGAGAGGGTCGAGAGTCGGATTGTGTGAGCAGAGGGGCTCGCTGATCGTGTGAAGGCCTGCATGCCGTGAGGCCAAGCGTTAGTGCGTGCGGGGAAAGGGGAGGGAGCTCGCAGGTTTGGGCGAGTGCGCACAGGTGGGGGAGTGGGCAGAGGAGAGCCGACAGGCTATGGGGAGCGTGCTATGTGGGACGGAGCTCGCGGGTATGTAGAGGCGGGATGCGGCAGCGGGAGAGCAAGCTTGGAGGGCGTGTATAGATTGGTAGAGTGGTCGTGGGGAATGAAGATTTTTATGGAGCGCCGATGGGTGCTGTTGCGGATAGTCAAGCAAGCGAAATTAATGCATAGGGATCGTAGTATTCGTGGGTAGTCCAGTCTACGACTGTGGTGAAGTGGCCGGAGTCACATGAGTGATGGCGTAGTCTCTGGGTGATAAGGGGCAACGTGGGGTTGGAAGAGCGCTGGGTGAGGAGAGTACGCAGATATGGAGTTGAGATTTACGAGCGAGCAAAGTATTTCAAAGGGAGTGATCGAGTAGAGGATAGGAGAGTGTATAGCGCACGGTTAGGAGTGTAATCGTAAGTGTGAGCGCATAGGAAATAAAGTATGGTGCATGAGGAGTTGAAACGGAACGCGATGAGGTAGGGAACAAGAGCTGAGAGGGGGTGCGTAGTTGGAGGGGTGGAGGTAGAAAGGTCGCAGTGTGATGCCGGTGGCAGAGGCTGCCAGTGTAACAAAGGCCCGTTAAGAGAGAAAGAATTATTTATTTATTTATTTATTTATTTTTTGTTTTGTTTTAAAATAGCAGAGAGAGATTCCGGCACGTTTCAAAACAACTCGTAAATTTTTTTCAATAGCCACAGCGAGACAATATGTAATCCGTAGGCTCGTGAATATTTTACAAAAACTCAAGACTTTTCTTAGTTATTATACAGCTATAAAATCCAAGAGAAAACCCCAGACCAGAAACCAAAAACTTCTTCAAAATCCCACTTTGAACAGTATTCTAGCAGCGCTTCAAAGGCAGAATTAAAGGCAGAAAATGCAGAGAAAAATTAGAATTTAGAAAACCTTCAGATGCACAAAGTCGCATTTCTTCAAAACCACGTCGGAATCCCGCAAAATCACTCGAATGAAGGTCCTTCTTCAAAACACTGCCGTTCTTCTCAAAAATTTCGAATAAAGGTGTAAAATTCATCACGTAAAATCAAACGTCGCAAAAATGTCAAGAATTTTTGCAGATATGCATAAGCCATAAACACAAATGGCTCATTCAAATTGAAGCAGGGCCAGCAATCACCCGCTCTAATACCATGTTAAACACCATGTTGAAGGCACACACATGGTGTATGAGGAAGAATAACACACACACACAAGAGACTCAACACAATGAAGGATAAGCGTGAGGCTTTCTTATTTTCCATTATACAAAGATGTACATTTATAGTACAATGGTGTGACTCTTGGTTTCATATTCCAAGGTCACTTGGACTCCATTGTGACTTTTCGCATTCCACACCTACCCATGTAGGATTAGGTGTTCCAACGCATTGGAATATTCAATAAATATTCCCCCATCGTTATCTTGATATTATGGCATTTCCCAGAGCAATTTTATAGTTCCTCCATTTGCAACCATCACTTGACATTCTGGTGCTGGGTATAGGAAACAATTCAATTCCTTGGCTACCTTACAGTGAATAAAATTATGTGTACTACCCAAATAAATCAACACTATTACCTTTTTCTTGTTGATATTTCCTTCTATCTTGAGATTTTGAGTAGTGGCAATTCCTGCCAATGCATTACATGATATGGTCAAATTCATTTCTTCTTCTTGTAGGGTTGGTTCTTGGTGTGTATCCTCTTTGTTTGAACCTTCTTGTTTATTTTATTCCTCCTCTTCACAATCTATGTAAAATAATATCTTCTTAGAACACTTATGACCTTTAGTGTACTTTCTATCACAACTATACCAAAGCCCTTTTCCTCTTTTTTCTTCCAATTATTGTGGTGTCAACCTTTTAGGTTGTGGAAGTCTAGAAGTAGGAACACTTCCATCCTTATAGATGTCAGTGGTAGGCTTCCTTGTCATCATAATTTTACATTCAATTTTTCTTGCAAACCTTAATGCCTTCTCCAATGAATCATGTTTCCAAACGAACCTTATGTTGGATGTTATCCTTTAAAGTTCCTATGAAGACATCAATCCTATATTCCTCTAGAATACCAATTACCCTTATATTCAATTTTTCGAAGTCCTCAATGTGCTCCACCACTGAACCCTTTTGTTTGATATTTATCAATTGGCTAAATAAGGTGTTGCTCTTTGTATCCTCATAATGCACTATCATTTCTTCCGTAAAAATTGACCAAGCGACAATTTTTTTACGGGAGGAAAGCCATCGATACCATACAAATGTATTTGTTTCTAAATGTAAAGTTGCAATGCATACCTTCTGTGTGTTTTTAACATTATTGAGATCAGAATATTGCTCCATCTATAGTATCCATGTTCCAGGATCCTTGCCATCAAACTTCCTCATATCCATCTTTGGAATATGGTGGTTCTTCCATCCAACATTAGAGTTTATGAAATCACAATTAATATTTATTTTGTTCTCATCATGAGTTTCCTCTACTATCTTTTTATCATTAGGAAACATTTCTTGTATCAACTTTGTCAAACCTTCCATGTCAGCTTTTAGATCATTCTTCATGTTTTCCATGTTCTCTTTCATTTTTTCATCAATCTTAGCTTCCATGTCATCCATCTTAGTTTCCATGCCAGCTTCCATTCCATCCATCTCAGCTTCCATGACTTTCTTCAAACCATCCATCTTAGCTTCCACGCTTTTCTTCAAAACTTCCATTTCGTTTTTTGTTGATCTTTGTGAGAGCAAAAATTGGTGCACTTGCTCTTGTAATTTTGACATGTCATGTTGCAGTTCTTCGTCTTCATGGGTCATATTAGAGCCTTCTGAAGGATTAATTGGTGTTGAATTATTTTTAGGGGGAATTTTAGAAGCCAATTCTGATATCTATTCTACAATATTCCCTTCGAATCAATTGAAATTGATTTTTCAAACAAGACTTATGCAATTCAAAAAATAAAATACACACCTTTTTCTTGCTTTTGAGGAGCTTCATATTGAAACTGAATTATCTCTGTGATTTCAAATATTCAATATCTGATATTCGGTCCTATAGTAGCCCTATGAATCTTCTTTCAAATGCCATAAGTCTAACTTGATTTGGATTCCTGAAGAAAAATTTATGCCCAATATGCCACAATGAATTAATTATGGACTACTTCAGTAGAGTGAACTTGTACATCGTACCACAGGTTACTGTTTCCTCTTTTGGCTCTAAAATTGATACACAGGAAACTACAGTTCATGTACTTGCAACCACCTTTTACAGAATTCTGATCCGATGCTTAGAGAGAGTTATGACGATTTTCCCATGGTTACCTCTTTGAGATGAAATTTGGGAGCCTGAAAAAACCCTAACATTTAGAGGTCATATCTCTGAAAATATTGTGAACCAAGATCTGATATTTTTACGGAAGTTTTCTCAGGATCGCAGCTTCGCTTTGTAAAAATTTCAGCTACTGAACCTTCGTAGAAATAAAGTTATGGTGAACATGCCACGATGACTAATTTTAGGTGAAATTTGGGAGCCTAAAAAAACCCTAACTTCCACAGATCATATCTCTGAAAATATTGTGAACCAAGATCTGAAATGTTTATATGATGTTCCTTGGGATTTTTTATTCTCTCGGTAACAATTTCAGTTTCTAAACCTTCACAGAAAAAACGTTATAAGGAAAATTCCACAATGACCTATTTGAAGTAGAAAAACCCTAGAATCCAAAGCTCTGATACCAAATGTTATGAAAACAACTCCAAAAATGGAAGAAAAGAGAGATCAACACCTTAGAAATCAACCACTTTGAGGGGGAAACCTACAATAAATTACATAAATGAACAATTCTTGGATGATACAAATGACCAAAACCTCCTTCTATATATAGGAGTCCATGGGGTCACAATATAATCCTAGTCGTCCTAACAGTAATAATGTAAGGGCACAATAACAACAATATTGGGGTTACAGGGGTACAACAATAACATTAAGGGGGTTACACTAGCAACAATAAGGGACTATACTATTAATATATGAACCTAACAGAAAGGAATATTCAGGTATATGAATGATTGAGACTCAGTAAAGGAATTGTTAGTTATAAGTAGTTCAGTAACCACCTATCCTAGGAATTTATCCACTTACCTCGTCCATTTAAAAAAAAATCAAATACCAGATGTTTTCCTGCAACGTGATTTTCAAAGGTGTCTTGGGCATGGATAGGTCCCCATAAATGATCTACATTTGGATTAAAGAAGTGGGTCAATTACATGGTGTCTTTAGGTTATTCATTGCCCATGAGGGATTTGGTTCTTTGCATTTTGTTAAATTAAATAAATTAGATGATATGAATAGTTATATTATCTCTTAACAGTAATGGAATTTGAGAAAAACAACCCTCAAATTTATGAACTAAAAAACAAAACGCTTTTACTTCTCTCATTTATTACGGAATTTGCCTCATTCATTACAACTTTTAACAATGATCTAGATGCTACGACTGATCTAGAATGAGTTCCATTTGAATTACCGAGGTTGTTCTAGTGCTTGTTATGATGATTTTGAATTAATTAGCTGCCCAAGGCCAGTCACTGCAAGCAGTCTTTCGAATTAAATAAATTATTAAATTGATACATTAATGAAATATATAAGTCTCTCCAAGGATGCGGGTGACATAAGTGGCACAAATGATAATCATCTTTCCCACGCCCTTGAGGACGAAGATCTATCGTGTAAAGCCTCACCCGCTAGGGATCCTCATACCGTTAGCCATCCACATGATATGAATAGGATAAGACATGATGACGGGATGTTTGGTATAGTGTTACCCCCTCTAGCGTACCCCTCTACAACAATCATCATAAATGATTAACATGATTGATATGACTATCAACCATTACTCTTACCTCGAGCCTACTAAGGAAATTGGATATGGCACGTAGCTGCGTGTGAAGCTCACTCATGACCATCCCCCTCACATGTGTCCCAGACCTTATAAAATAATGGGCCCTTGGCCCAAAGAGAATTATAGTAAGTTCCCTCTATCTTTCCTTTTGAGTCTATTTTTTCCCTCCTATGCCACCAGTGTGTCACGTAACCCTCTGCTTAGAGCTGCGCTACGCATACCCCTCTGGGCTATGAATCTCTATCCTGCACATCATAACCCTTTCACTTTTTCTCCTCTAGTCTTCGAGATTGTTTGTCCTCCTGCTGCACACCCTTTTGTTGAAGCCTCTCCTTTTCTTTAGTGGGCAATGACTCCCAGATTGCACCAAAGAACCATCCATGGTGGATAAAGAGGAGCTCTCCCTGGATGTTATCATTGTGGAATGGACAAACATTTGAAGTCTTTTGAAGGATCCTCCTCGGAAAACTGCGCTAGACATAGCCTTGATCCTAAGCTAGAGGAAGAAGCTCCTGCACAGATAGGTATATGCGATCCTCGAAAGTTTACCATCGTGCACCAGGCACATCCCCCGCCTCACAAGACTGATCCTCTCTCGGCTTAGGAGGAGAAAGATGATGAAACTAATGTTTGGATTAGGGATTTTGAAGGCACTGGGACGCATGTCCCTTACACTGAGTATCTCAAGTCCCCAATCCTCTACGCATCAATCCCCAAACCTACGCGTCCAGTAGCAGATTCTGAGGAAGCGGTTGCGCAGGCATACACCTACCCCATAGAGGAGGAAGCACCTGAAATTAATGATGAAGCTGAAGACTAAGGACTGCAAAGCTGCTCAATTCTTCCTTAGTTTTTGTCATGCATGCTACCACCAGGGAATCTGAAGCTATACTCTTGCCTATGCACATTTTGTAATATCTAGATACATCAGTGCTAACGCACATTTTGTAATTTCTTTTCTCAAGTACCTTCCCAAATGGTTTCCTCCACAGAGGCAGCCATGAAACTGAGCAACTAAGGCTGGGATTGGTTAAGTGCAACTTGCCAACCCCGCTTGTAGCATATGTAATGTTTCTCTTCTCGAATTAATATAGAATAACGTAATTTACCAAAAAAAAGAAATATATAGAGTACTTTAATATTTCATTAATACAGTACCCTTAATATAGTGTTTAATAGTATTAACGTTTATATAAAGTTTGTTTAATATATATGTTTTATAATATAAAATTTATATTATTAGAATTCAATAATTGAAATAATTATTAATGTTCCCAGAATTATATATGTTTGTTTGGGATATTAACCACTTTTAATAACATGGTTATGTGATTACAATATTTAATTTTATTAAAATTTTAGTGATGTGTTTCTTAAAAATAAAAATAAAAGGTATAGTGGAAATTAATTGTTATCGTGATCCAAGTGGATATTGGTGGCCACCTGCCTATTCCACTTGGGGCCCCACCATTGTCACTTTCAATTTTTTCACAACTTACTATTTTTAACAGTTTTTCGGGTCCTGAAGTTCAGGAGCCATTTTGAAGCCCCAAATGGAGATAGTATGCTGAAGTTATGTCCCCAGGAAGTTGAAACACCAATTTACCCAAACGAGTCCCATATTTTTGGTTCTTCATATCCTAGGTTAGGTTTTTGGATGTTTAGAGTTCTCTATTGTTTCTCCATAATAAATAGGCCCTCGAGCCTCATTGTAACATAGTTGAGAGGTCTGTAGCCACCACATCTCTTCTCATAGACTCGCTACCAGTACCCCAGCTATTTTATTTCCATCATGTTTGTAAGCATATTTCTGTGATTTTATATTAATGAAATGAAGCCTTATTTCCATTGTATTTCTATGTTTATGGTTATTTCTGTATTCTGTTGTGTTCCTTCATAAACCTGGATCATTGGTATCAGAGTGGTTTGCTTTTTCTTGATCCTTATCTTCATGTCCCCAATGAGGTCAAGGTATAAGGAGTTAGGGCTCGATCTGGTGGAACCTTTGCAAGATCATCCTCACAAACCCTCATGAACGCCCATGGGGATGAAAAGAAAGATGAGGGACTAGGAGATCCTATCAAAATATTGATCGAGGAGGCCCTCAAAAAAAAAAGGAACGTGACGATGGAAAAATTTTCTTAGATCCTTCAATGACTGCCCACCGGCAGTGCATCTGCATCCAACAGCCACTCTAGAGGTGCAACTCCCTTTAAGGTACAAGTAAAATTTGACATTCCCATATTTGAGGGTCAAATAGATGCTGATACCGTAGATAGATGGTTGAATCTATTAAAAGGATATTTCTCAGTTCATGACTTTCTGACCGGGAGAAGATTATTTTTTCACTCCTCAAAGATACCCCCCATGTCAAGGACTGGTGGGAAACCTACAATGAGGGAAAGGACAAGACATAAACCTCTTTTTTCTCAGCCGTACCCACTTGGAATTGTTTCTGAGATGCCATCAAGGAACAATACTATCCCGTGGATAGCTATGAGGACAAGTACATACAATGGACCACATTGCGGCAAGAAAGGGATCAAAATGTGCATGAGCTAATGAATCTGTTCCATACCCTGCACACAAACTTGGGTATCAAATATTCAGAGAAACATTTGGTGCTAAAGTATCGTGGTTATCTGCACAGATACATTCAAGAGGAAATAGATTTCCTTGACATCTCCTCACTCGGTATGGCATACTGGTATGCTGCCAATATTGAGCAGAAATTCAAACAGAAGAAGCGAGACTTTGGATCTACCAATCAAAATCATGGGAAAGGTGCCTCCAAATCATAGAACAAAGGAAAAATCCAAGGCATGGAGGCCCAAGACAACCTGCCAAAGACACAAGCAAAAAAAAACACTGCGAAGCCAAAGAAGGACACGTGAAAGTGGTGTGAGTTCCATAAGAGCTCCACTCACAGCACAAGTGAGTGTCAGGCCAAGCAGTCCTTGGTGGCTAAGATGAGGGCTTCTGAATCAGAAGCATGCTTCAGCTCTGAATCAGAACCTAACAAGGTGAATGAAAAAGGGAATCATATTATTGATGCAGAGCCCAACGCCATTATTGCCACTACGAAGATCCAAAAGGAGGAACCAGAAGATCAAGAGGAGGCGGAGCGTCTCTTCCACTCCCAGATGTGGGTAAAGGGTTCCCAAATACAGTTCATTGTCGACAATGGGAGCCAAAAGAACCTCATTTCAATAGATGTCGTGAAGTGGTTGGGCTTTCCAACCACAGCACACCCACAACCATACACCATCAGGTGTCTTCACTAAGGATGGGATCTCCACGTCAGCTAGCAGTGCCGCCTTCCCTATAGCATCAAGCCCTTCACGGATGAGGTATTGTGTGACATTTCTCCTATTGATGTTTCTGATGTATTATTAGGCCAACCATACTTGTGGAAGCAACATGATATGTATGAGTCCCAGCCTCGCGCTGTTATTGTTACTTTGGGAGATAAATTGTACAGGATACTAGAGGTACCACTGCCTCCTACTATCTCTTTCGTTACTGTAAAAAAATGTACTAAGATCATTTCCAAAATCAGGAAATTTATTTTCCTGATGATCTGCCCCCAAGGCAAGAAGAAGATTGTGGCCACGACCTCTGGACGTGGCTCCTCTGCACGAAAACAACAGATGGACAAGGTTGTGGAGGAGTATATAGACATCTTCACCTCACCCATAGGGGTGCCTCTACACTGTCAGGTCAAGCACCCTATTGACCTGACCCCAAGTGCATTGCTACCCAATGGACCGATCTATAGGCATTCTGTTCTGGACAATGATGAAATCAAGAGGCAAATTCAAGAGCTATTGCAGAAAGGTCACATCTGGCCAAGTTCATCACCCTGTGGGAGCCCGATCGTGTTGGTATAAAAGAAGGATGGGACTTGGAGACTCTGTATTGATTATCGGGCACTGAATAAGATCACTGTCCAGAATAGGTACCCGATCCCATGGATTGATGACGTTCTGGACCAACTCAAAGGGGAAAAATATTTCAGGAAGATCGACTTGAAGTCTGGGTATCACCAGGTACTAATTGAACCATCTGATGTGTGGAGGACTGCATTCAAATCCAAGGAGGGACTTTTCTAATGGCTCGTCATGCCTTTCGGATTGAAAAATGCTCCTGTAACCTTCATGAGGTTGATGGATGACATTTACGTCCATTTACCAACTCATTTGTAGTGGTATACTTGGATGAAATTTTGATCTTCAGCCAAACTTGGGAATAGCACCTCCACCACATCCGAGAAGTCCTCCAAACACTACGACAACACAAGTTGTGTGCTAATTTGGAGAAGTGCACTTTTGGCATGACCCAGGTTCAATATCTGGGATACACTATCGATGAAAGTGAGGTGCATGTGGATCCAGCCAAGATCCAAGTCATTCGGGATTAGCCAGCCCCAACCACCCTAACAGAGCTTCGTAGCTTTGTGGGTCTTGCTAATTTCTACCACAGGTTCATGTTGGGATTCTCTCATATCACTTGGCCCTTGAGTTAAGTCACCAATGAAGGAGTGAAAGAAAAATTCTATTGGTCGGAATCTCAACAGAAGGCGTTCGTAGAATTGAAACATCACCTCTATTCTGCCCCAGTGCTCACATTACCAGACTTGCAACAACCATTTGAGATCAAGACAGATGCCTCTGACTATGCTATTAGGGTATTTCTTACTCAACAGGGGCATCCAGTGGCATATCACAGTGAGACATTGTCTGACATAGTTCGAAAGTATCCCACTTATGATAAAGAAATGTATTCCATTCTGCAGGATTATCGACAATGGAAGCATTACATTTTGAGGAAGGAGACAATCATCCACATAGACCACCGACCCCTGGAGTTCATACAGACACAAGGGAAGTTGCAGAATGATCTCCATTAGAAGTGGTCCACATATCTGCAAAAAAATGATTTGAACATCAAGTAAAAGAAGGGTAGCACCAATAATGTTGCAGACTGCCTCAGCCGACCACTGATCATGGCCATAACCACCGTTCTCAACTCTTGTGGGCATGAGACTTCTGATTGGCCGCTTCTCTATAAGAGAAATCCAAAATTCAGCTACACATACAAGGCACTCTTGGGGGGTATGCAAGTTCCAATTTTTCACCTCCAAGATACACTATTATGTCACGTAGGAGACCTTTGTGCTCCTCCAAGTGAGCGTGCCAAGATGATATGGGAAGTGCACTATATTTGAGTCGCTAGGCATTTTTGGGTCGAGAAAATAGTGGCAATAATGTAGAAGTATTTCTATTGGCCCAACCTTCGACGGGATGTCTGGAAGTACATCAGATCCAACATTGCTTGCACCATTTCCAAATCGACCATCAAGAAGCAAGGGCTCTATACTCCGCTACCTACCCCTAGTCGACCTTGGGAATCCATCTCCATGGATTACATGTCAGGCCTTCCTTCTACTAAGAATGGAAATGACTGTGTTTTCATGGTCCTCGATAGATTCTCAAAGATGGTCATTATGGAAGCCTGCAAGAAGAATATCGCAACAGAAGCCATTGCTAAAATCTTCTTTGAATGAGTGTGGATGCACTTTGGGATCCCACAGTCTATCATATCAGATTGCGACAGTACATTCCTCAGCACATTTTGGTTCAGCCTCTGGTCAATGTTGGACACCAAGCTCACCAATTCCACAACTTTCCATCCCCAAACTGATGGCCACACAAAGGTCGTCAACAGGATGATTGTACACATTCTACGCATGTACAATTTAAATCAGCCATGTACATGGAATGAGAGCCTTCCCTCTATACAACACAATTATAACCGAGCTCTCCACAGCTAAACCGGCCACAACCCCTTTCAGGTGGGCTTGGGATTCCAGCCACTATGTCCCATTGACATAACCATGCCATTTGTAGCTACTCAGGCCGATTCGGCTCATGTCCAGTCTGAAACTGACAAAGCGAAAAACTTCATCGAGCGCATTCAGCACATCCACCAACAGGTGCATGACATATTGGACAGAGCCAATGCTAAGTACAAGAAATGACATGATCAACATCAGGTGCCAAAGAAATTCCAAGTGGGTGAAAAATTTTGGCTACATTTGCAGAAGGATCGCCTCACGAGACCCCACCGCAAGATTCACCCGCTCCAATATGGGTCGTACACCATCACCAAGGCTATAGGGAACAATGCCTTCAAGCTTAGTATTCCACCATTCCTTGGTCTACACCCAGTATTCAATGTAGACCACCTTCATCCCTACTTCCCACCTCTATTGGACACCTCTGACATTGCAGAAGAGCTCACACCAAAAGAGTTAAACCTAGACTGCATGGAACAAGCCACCATAGACTATATCATGGACATGCTAATCAAGAACACTTGCCGATAGAAGATCCAACTATATCGGGTTGTCAAAGTTAGCCAACTCCTGCACCAAGGCAAGTGGTTCACTAGGGTCTAAGTTCAACAGAAGTTTCCTCATCTCATGGAGGAATTCAATGCAATGGGGATGATTGCTTCCTAAGGGGGAAGGAATGATCCAGGTGGATATTGGTGGCCACCCGGCTATTCCACTTGGGGCCCCACCATTGTCACTTTCAGTTTTTTCACAACTTACTATTTTTGGTATTTTTTTAGGTCCTCAACTTTCGGAGCTATTTTGAAGCCCCAAACAGAGATAGTATGCCGAAGTTACGTCCCTGGGAAGTTGAAACACCAATTTACCCAAACAAGGCCCATATTTTTGGCGCTTCATCTCCTAGGGTTAGGTTTTTGGACGTTTAGAATTCGCCATTATTTCTCCATAATAAATAGGCCGTCAAGCCTCATTGTAAGATAGTTGAGAGGTCTGTAGCCGCCACATCTCTTCTCAGAGATTCGCTACCAGCACCCTAGTTATTTTATTTCCATCATGTTTGTAAGCATATTTTTGTGATTTGATATTAATGAAATGAAGCCTTATTTCTGTTGTATTTCTATGTTTATGGTTATTTTTGTATTATGTTGCATTCCTTCATAAATCTGAATCATATTGTTTAAAATCAAAATAACATATACCATAATTAATAAATTTTAAATAACATTATTTCATATATGAAACTTATGATATAAAAAATAAACTCCATATACACCATTTAATCTACACCAGCTCATAAACATATATTTCTGAAAACATAGAAACATATAAAAGGTCAATGCAAATCACATCTTTGCGTGACACCAAAAGTAATGACGCATAATGCACAACATTCAGTAAAGGGTATGTGAGAAAAAAAAGAAATAACAATAATGTTTCAAACTATCGTGGTTGGAATTCACAGATTGTTACACAACTTCCTGTCAAAAAATTGTCCTTAGATTTTTATGTGAATTGGATTTCCATGTATGTCATGTAGTTGAATATGAAGATCATTTTAGAACAATGATTTATTTTCCTAAAATTTAAAAAAAATTAAACATTCATAAATTGACATATAAATCTCAATTCATATAGCATAACTCAGTTATTAATTATATGAAAATTACAGACCAAAGGAGGGCTATTACTAATGCTCAGCCCTTATGTAACAATTACACACTAAATAATTAGTTTTAACGCTATTTCAATACAATACTTATGTAAAAATTATAGAAAAAATAAGAAGTGTATTCCCGTCGGTGAATTGGGTCGATGGCCACACAAATCTCAAAGAAATTTTTAGACTTCCAAGAAAATAACATCAGAATCAATTTGTCTCTTGATTATGGACTTTTTCAAGCTACGTAATCCTGAAATTTCGTACATTCCGTTCTTTTGTTATTCAATCTATTTTTTCTACAAACCCTAGCTGTGTTATTCATTTAGTTTTTGATACATATAGTTGACAATCATTCTACTAAATTTTTATTAAGCTAAACCAGAAGCTGAATGATGTGAAGCTGTGATAATTCCTTCATTTTGCATTACGATTTCATTTGTGCTTCAGGCTTAAACATTTATTCTCTTTCTCTCCTAATGTAATATTCGTTGTATTAAATTGATATGAAAAGAAGTAAAACTTTCTTCCATTAACGTGATCTATTTTTCATCTTGTAAATTATAAATATTTAATAGTTTAAAATAACTGAGAATGTTTGTTTCACCTTTTTGTGTCTTAAAGTTAGTTCTTATTTTTTAGGAGATAGTTTTGATCTCTTTTAATTGAATGTAAACTTATGTATTTCTCATTTAATGATTAATGAGTTAGAGTGTACTGCTTGGGTAGTCTCCACGTGGAGTTTTCCCATGTATCAACTGCTAGTTTTTTAGTGTTTAAGTTTCATTCCAGTTTGGCCTTTCCATTTTTAACATGGTATTAGAGCTCTCATGAGCCTTGGTGGTTGAGTTGGGTGTGTGGAGAGATTGGTGGCTAGTTCAATTGCTTTTGTGATAGAGTATTGAAATTTTTGAGGAACCCTGATCAGTGCTGGTTTTTTGGGTCAAACCCATGTTGATTAGCGTTGCTTTTAGGGGTCAAACCCATGTTAACTAGCACTTCTTTTAGGGGTAAAATCCACTCTGATCCACAAAAAAATATTCCACCAGCATGACCCATAAGCGCAAATCTGACAGGTAGTACCTGCGTTGATGTTATTTTGTTTTTTTTTTTTTTTTTTTAAATTGGTCGAGATTGAAAGTATCTTTGTTCGTATTTTTGTCAATTTTTTTAAGGGTGTCGATTGGAATTGGATCCATAGTATCTGGATCTCGAGCTGTTGAAGTATTTTGTGATAGATCCATAGATTGACTCATGAAGGATTTGGTGTTAGAGTTGCACATTGATTGTTGGAGGATGTTGAGGTGGATCAGTAGATCGATATTGTCACAATGAATAATCACATTGTAGAGGCGTATACTAATTAGAGAAATATGCTCGATGGGTCAAATTATGCCAGTTGGAAGTTCAAGTTGCAGAGATTGCTTGAGGGTTCTAGTGCATGGATAATTTCAAACAAGGATGAAACAAAACTGACGACAGTTGGTGGTGCCACAATCACATCAATTCAGGATTGGGAGAAGAGGGAAAATAAAGAAAAGGTGTTGTTGAAGATGTTCGTAAAATGCAGCGTCATCCCTCACATCTGAGAATGAAAAACTTCTCATGAAATTTGCGTGAAACTCAAGGATCTGTATGAAAATAAAAATAAAAATCACCTACTGATTTTGAAGAGTAATATTCTCTCCATTAGAATGGAGGAGAACGAATCTGTTGTTGTGTTCCTCTGACAGATTAAAGAACTGAGAGAGAATTTGTGTGACATAGGGGATAAAGTGTCCAATACAGATCTTGTGACACTTACCTTAAATGGTATGACGTAGGATTATCAAATGCTCATTATGGTGAGGGAGAAAGCTCCTACCTTTGAAGAGTTGACTAGGATTTTGATGTAGGAAGAAGAGAGACATATGAACCCAAAGCCTCAAAATTCAGATTTGGCATTGGTGGCAAAGAAAAAATTCTTCAAAGGGAAACTAGGAGGAGGACCAAAAAATGGTAGTCCATCCTAGCAAAAATAATTTGAAGTTATGTCATCTGCTAAAAATGATTCATGAATTAAGTGTTTTTACTATGGAAGAACAAGTCATATTTCTAGAGATTTTTATAATAATATGACTAATGAAACCAGACATAGGTAGAAGAGGCATATAGGGCATTTTGCTGGCGAAGTTCATAATCATATATTCAATTATTTGTGTCTGATGTTTATCTTTCTGCTAGGACCGATGAGGCTAAAACTTATTTTGTGTATCTGGAGCATCCACTAATATTTCCAGTAATTAACAGTCATATGAAAATTTCAAGGAGACCAGAAATGGTGCGGACATCTATCTGGGAGATGACAAAGAATATAAAATTTGAGGCTATCGAGATATTCCTATTGTATTTCCTAATGGTAATATTAGGTGCATCCAGAATGTAATGTATGTACCTAGTATTAAAAATAATTTGATTTGTCTCCATGATTGCAGATGATAATTTAAAGGTAGATTTTTTCAA
Organism: Pinus albicaulis; assembly: GCA_034641835.2. Classification (NCBI taxonomy): domain Eukaryota; kingdom Viridiplantae; phylum Streptophyta; class Pinopsida; order Pinales; family Pinaceae; genus Pinus; species Pinus albicaulis. Next base: position 83,226 of record JAXQQM020057773.1, read on the forward strand.
AATTTATTTTTTTATACAATATTTTTTGGATCATCAAAAGCTAGTTTCATGAGTATGAGGTGGAGGCCATTATAAGTTGAATGTTACAAGCATACCACATCAAGCTTTAACTTTAATGAATATGACAACAAAGAATATTTGGAGTTAAAGGTTTGGTCACATCAAACTTCATGAATTATTGTTGCTACAAAAAGAAGGTATGGTTGATGGAATTCCTATAGTAATAAATGAACCTATTGATTATGAATGATGTGCACTTGCAAAAATGCATATCGATGAATTTTCCTCTATATTAAATAGGAGAAAGAGGTATATACTCGAACTTCTGCACACTAATATATGTGGACCCATGCAGAGAAGGTCCTTAGTTTGAGCTTATCATTTCTTATTATATTTTTGATGACTACACATGATATTCTTGGGTATACTTTCTTAGAAGGAAAAGTCATGCTTTCAAATATTTTAACGACTTTAGAAATATGGTTGAAAAGAAGACATCGAAAGTCATCAAAATTCTCCGCTTAGATCATAGGGGATAATACAAGCTTGAAAAATTCATCAAATACTGCATAGATCATGGGATAGCATAAAAATTTACAGTACCCCACACTCCATAGCAGAATGGGGTTGCACAAAACAAAAACATAACTCTAGTGGAATGTGCATAGAGCATGATGAAAGGTAAGAACCTATCAAATGGTTTTTGGAAAGAAAATATTGATACGGTAGTTTACTTAAAGAATAGAAGTCCAACTAGGTATCTTGATCTGAAGACTCCATTTTAGGGTTTATATGGTTTTAAACCTATAGTCCATCACTTAAGAGTATTTGGTTCTAGAGCTTTTGCACACACTCATAAGGAAGATAGGAATAAATTGGATGTTAAATCCATAAAATACATATTTTTATGGTACTGTTATGATTTTAAAACATATAAGATGTTTAATCAATATAATTATAAGGTGTTTGTGAGTAGAGAAGTTATCTTTCATGAATAAGTTGATGAAGGGAATAAAGACATAAGTTATGAGGAGTGGAACATGCCTTTATTGATTGATGAAAATAATTATGAAGCCAAAGACAATCATTTACAACAACAAAAACAAAAATAGGAACCTAGCAATGTGGATACATTCAGCAGTCAAAGTTCATTCAGAGGTGAGGATGAAATCACACAGGACAAAATTGAGGCAAGTCTGCTGGCAAGGAGATCAAGGAGGCAGGCTCACCTAGATGCAGGGTACAAATATTATTCTATTATGACTAGTATTTTAAACGTTGCTGGGCCCATGAATTATAATAAAGAAAATAAGTATGATGAATGGAGGTTAGCTATAAAAGAATAGCATGAGTCCATAATTAAAAATGAAACTTGGAAATTAGTTGAACTACCAAAAGGAAAATAACCCATATCTTGTAAATGGTTATTTAAACCGAAGTTTAAATAACATGGTAGCATAGATAAGTATAAAGCTTCATCAGTGGACAAAGGGTACTCACGGAAAGAATGAATTGATTATCATGAAAATTTTTCTCCTCTAACTAAGTTAAATACCATTAGAATGTTAATAGTTCTAGCTACAAAGTACCACTGGAATTTACACCAAATAGATGTGAAATCTTCTTTTCCAAATTAAAAAGTGAAGGAAGATGTATATTTAACACAACTAGAAGGGTTTATTAAAAAGGGGCAGGAAAACTTGGTCTGTAAATTAAAGAAGGCATTGTATGGATTGGAAGAGGCTCTTAGATCTTGGAATGAAAAGATAGACTCTTTAGTCTTACAACATGGTTATAAGAGAAGTAAAAATGACCCAAATATGTATACCATATTTGATTCAAAGGGGAAGTTTGTGTTAATTTCCTTATATGTTGATTATTTGATTATTAATGGAAATTATAATGAATTAGTTGAAGAAATTAAAATGCAGATGTCACAGGTTTTCAAAATGAAATACTTTGGAGAGTTGCATTATTTTTTGGGTCTTGAAGTTTGGAGGGACCCTGGCCAAACTTTTGTTACTCAAGGGAAGCATGTAATAGAATTATTGAATATATTCAGAATCGATTAGTGTAAAGCTGCTTCAATACATATAAAAAATAATGTTAAATTTCAGAATGATGATAGTTCTAAAGAGGTGAATGCTACATTGCACAAACTGCTTGTTGGAAGTTTGATTTGATTGACTACAATGAGACCTCACTTAGCATATGTAGTGAGTGTGTTGATTTAGTTCATGAGAAAACCTATTCAAAATCATTGGGTGGAAGAAAAAGGGTCTTCAAGTATCTTCAAAGAACTATAAATTGTTGGCATTAAATATACTGATTATTTTGATGTTAAACTGGTAGGCTATTCAGATTTATATTGGGGTGGTGATCTGGATGACAGAAGATATATAACTAGTTATGCTTTCAATATTTTGTCTGAGGTCATTTCGTGGTGCAGCAAAAAGTAGAGTATTGTAACTTTGTCATCAACACAAATAGAGTATCAAGTTGTATCTTCAACCACATGTGAAGCAATTTGGTTGAGAATAATTCTTCATGATGAAAGAGAAGAAAAAAAGGATGGTACAATAATTAAATGCGACAATCAAAGTTCAATCAAGATGGAAAATAATCTTGGTTTTCATAAAAATACAAAAAAAAAATCATACTCGATTTTATTTTGTTAGAGAAAAGGTTTAGTCCAAAGAGATTTTTATTGAATATTGTAACACTTGTGAAAATGTAGTTTATACCTTCCCCAAGCCTCTTGGGAAGGTTAAATTTAAATTTTTTAGGGAGAAGTTAGGTGTGCAAGTGAATCATTTCTCTATTAAATGTATTCATGAAATTAGTGATTTTTTTAAACATGTTAATGGGTGAGATACTTTTAATATCGTAGAGTGTGTTGATAAACAGTTATAATATTTTTATTTTTCACTATTTTCAATGGTTTGGTTACAATTAGAGATATTTATGCCATCCAAATTTTAACTTAAGATGGTTTTGATTGTAATTTAAACAATTTTAGTAAGTCTTTTATTCTCCATATTATTTAAATTTTAACTTGATAATTAGTCATAACAATATTATCAGTGGAGAAATATTTTATTTTATAAAAGTATAGGATAATATGTATAATTTATAAAGTATTTTTTTGAATATAGTCTAAGTCAAACTTCTCATCCATTTAAAATAGAAAAAATAGTGTCAAAGAAGATTATTTCTTTTCCCAAATCCAATTTATTTACAATTATTTTCTAAAATTCCATTATAAATTTTGGGATTTTATTTAACCTTTTCTCAATACTATAATTTCACTTGAAATCTTTTCTCAATGCTCTAATATCACTTCAAATTTGTTTAAAAAACATAGTGTGATGAAGAAACTTCCTCCAAATTATTATTATCAAATATCAAAGTATAGCATATAATTTTACTTAATTTAATTATTACAACATTTTCTTTCTAAATATTAATCATTAAGCTTAAAGAGAGCTCAAATCATCATTTTTTTGAAAAAAATTAGCAAAGTTCTCTTTTAAATTGAAGTGGTCATATAACTATTACAAAAAATATGTCAAATTATGTTTAGAAAAAGTAGAGTGTATGTTATGATAGTTGTTGTTATTGAGTAATTGACTTATATCTAACTATACTAAAATCCTAGTGATGAGATTTACTGCCCATATTTGTTTGAAGCTTTGGAAGGTGAGATATCCAAGGGACTACTAAATAGAAAAAATGATTCCATTCCTTAAGATGTGTAAGTTAATGGGGAAACAAGTCTATTGATTGGAATCCTTGTAGGCGTAATTTTTTTTACGAACTTGGGAATTAAAAAAAAAATTATGAACTTGGGAAATTTTTTTTTTACGAACTTGGGAATTTCTATATGAGAAAAGAATTAGAGCTAATGATAGGAAAATTTCCCCCTTATGAATTCATATCTTCATCTTTTATGTGGTCTCTATTGTAGAGAATTGGTGTATCACAGAGTCTATGGTTCGATGAAAACCATTTTTCTACTTTTAATTGGGGCATAATTGATAGAAAATAAATTTTTAATTATTTATGATTATGTTGAATTAGTGTTATTTATATCATAGTTATATGAATTTGCATTTGTTTGACTTTATTTTCAAATTTAAATACACATTTTCAATTTACAGTGTTATAGAGATTAAATAGTCTCATTATATTGTACAAACGTATACCATAGTACCTTCATATGTTAATTAATTAATAAGAATATAGTAAGAAAATATATTGAATGGTCTCATTTTATTGTACAAACATATACCATGGTACCTTCATACGTTTAATTGATTATAGAAAGATAGTAAGAAAATATATTAAGACAAGAAATCAATGAAAGATCTTTTATTTAAAAAAAAAATATGACTACTGTGATTTAATTATTATTGATAATGAAGCATAATAATTTGTTTTAAAGATTATATGTAGAATTGCTTAAAACTACTGTCATCTAATTATCTCTCATGACCAACCATAATAATACTTCTAATACTTCTAAGAGTAAACGATAATATAATGTGAATACCTTAGCTTACTAAAAAAAATATTTGTGAAAAAATTAAGAAAATATATTAAGACAAGAAATCAATGGAAGATCTCATATTCAAAAAAATATGACGACTGTGATTTAATTATTATTGATAATAAAGCATACTAATTTGTTTTAAAGATTATATGTAGAATTGGATAAAACCATTATCATCTAATTATCTTTGATGACCAATCATAATAATACTTCTAAGAATAAATGACAATATAATGTGAATACTTTATCTTACTTAAAAAAATGATAGTGAAAAAATTTATTTATAAAAATAGATACGTGCCAAAATATTTATGATTTGAAAGGTTTGAAATTGTTTGATTTGAAATTTCTTTTTTTTATTGATCTAAAATATGTTAAATATTTTTTAAAAATATCTATATTTTAAAAATTAATAAATTTTTTATTTATTTTTTATATAAATATATTAAAAGTCTGTTAGGTAGTTTAGTTGGCAATGTTAATGAAAATGAAGTCTTGCCAAACCAGAAGTTTTGTGTTCAAATATTGTACAATCATACGCCCCTAAATCCTCTAATTAATATATATATATATATATATATATATATATGGGTTAAAAATGTATTATATAAAACACAAATTTAATATATATATATATATATATATATATATATATATTTCTTGGTTAAAAATGTATTATATAAAAACAAATTTAATACAAGGAAACCAATTATGATTATTGACATATATTCGTGGTGAGAAATGGAAATTTCCCCAAAAGGTGCAAAGGGACGTGATATAACTGCTAAATTGGAGAAATTGTGGTTTGATTTTAAATGGCAATTGTTATATTAAATATAGTTCTGAGATTGTGATGTGAATATACGAGTTATATAGTCAAAGGGTTAGAGAATTGTTAGAGAATTGTTTCAACAGTGTTGAATTCCAAGAACAAAAAAATTTGGAGCCAATATTGATGGAGTAGAAATATTCAACGAGACAAGTTTCATGAAAAAAAATAAAAATAAAAAACCATATAATCAGAAAAGGTACACCCAGTCAATTTTTTTTATTGTGGAACCTTCAATAGACAGAAATATCGAGATTATGTATGCTATGTAACCATTAGTCATATTAGCCTTAGACAGCTAGGAGGATGCCCCTGTCACAATTTTTCCTGTATGAACATATACTAGTATGAAGGAACTAAAATGTTCTCAATCAATGAAAATGCGGAAAAAGGATCATGCAAGTCCTTTAAGAAGAAAGTGTTAAAATGGTTGGCTGACAATATGATTTAATATGGAAATCATTTAGAATAAACTTTGCAATTTCTTAGTGGGAGCTATTACCGAAAACTATTTCTCGTGTAGCCACTTTTCATAGGCCTTGCGCCAATTGCAAATTTAGCACTTTGTTATACCAACACCCTCATCGTTACTTAGAGGTTAATTTTATTTCGACAAGTGGAATTGTTGTTATTTAAGTTATTTTCCATTACATATAAAATCAAAATAGATAAAAACTATGAATGGAAATGGATTCCATGAATAATCAAATATATTTTGAATAGTGCACATGAACATGATGGCTCCAAAATCACTACAAGTGTTTCGATACCTAAAAAAGAAAAATATAGTATTCAAACGCTAAACTTGTGGCAGAACTAACCATGCAACGTCATATATAGAGGATGAGATATATACATGTGGAGTTGATAGTGAGAAACTAATCATATATAAAAAATGATGCATGACATCGATAATACCAATTAATATCTATTGTGATTTTAAGATGTCAAATGTCTTCTTGTGAGTCAGCTCATATTTTCTTATGTGTGTCTCTTTCACGGATGTGAATAACTTTTTTCAAGAGTCTTCTTATCTTGCGAAACAAGACAATAGTTGTTCATAGACGGGAGAGAGGTAGGGATTGTGGTAGCATTATCTTGATTTGTATATCTTTTAAGGCAAGCTCATGCTGTTGAATTTCTTGGTAGTATTAAGATAGTGTGGATATGTAGCTTGTATCCATATCGGTTAGTTATGAACATAAAGAGAAATAATAATTGTGAGTGGAAATGTATATAAATAGTAACATTTTATTTTTATTTTTTTAAAATAAAGTAAGAAAATATGATTTTTTTTTCCTCAAAAGTACTAGAGCAATATGTGGATACGTGCAATAATAACTAATTGTATGTTAAAGGTGGTTAATTAACAAGAAAAGTTTACCATGGTTAAATTTAGAGGATACGGTATATGGGTGATTGAAGTATATTTTCTTGTGGGGATTTTGACGCGATAAGTGACTCTTCTTTTTTTCAGCACTTGAGATATGGATTACCTTGCATACGTGAGAAGCACGAGAAAGAAAATTTTAGTATTGTTTGGAGGACCCACAATGATCTCACTCTTGGTATGGAAGTAAATGTTAATCCTTGTCATTCTTTGTTCCCATTGTACACAGTTGCTTTCTCAAATATAATACCTTATGATTTATGTATTGTTAAAGCACATGTCATTCAGAAAGGGAATTGTCGACATGAACCTCTTGTAATGGGGGGAATTGGTACATATGTTGGATGTGAAAGGTCCCATGTTGTTCCTCTGTATTGGTGGATGTCAACCACCATGAAACATGGAAATGATGGAGGCTTTGAGTCAGGTGTATAAAATATTGAAATGACTTTTTTGAGTGAACCATTAAAAAGTCCTACATTGACCCCTAAATTGCTAGTAAGTATAATATTTTGTTCATTGCATAACATGAAATCTTAATCTAAATGTTCAACTTCTATTGCAGTAGAAGTTTTTTTCTTTTGGTGCTCTACGTAGTATATTGCAATGTGATTTGAATTGGAATATTTAATATTTTTAACATTATTTTCTTATGTATAGAAATCATATGGTTGGTTGCATATAGGTGCATGGAATATTCAAAAAATTGATGCTCTTCATGGTAGAGATATGATTTTGTCCTTGACATTATAATATTTCAGTATTCTTGAGTACGCATTCCATTTATGAGATTTGTGAGGAGTTGATGGAAAGAAACTTGTGAACTTTTTTCACCTTGTTGACGAAAAATAGCTGAAAGTGTAATGAATTTGTTGAAATTATGCGAGAGTGCATTCCCATGTGATTTTCCAACATAGAGAGGAATTTCTTTCACACGTGGTAGCTGGCCTAAATTTCCAACAAGGATAATGGAGCGATATTCAAATGGTGTATTTCACTCAGAAAGGAATGCTTCTCTCAGACTCTCATCAATACAAGAAATAATTTTTTCTCCAATGAAACTCATTTCATCAATTCGAATGTAATTTATATGGTGAAGTTGTTCTTAGAATTTTAGGAGTAATTGTCCTTCAAAAGGATGCATTATTTGGACAAGGATGTGAAGTGGAGAATATATTATAAGAGCATTTATGTTGAAATATTCAACACTAGTAGGTGAAAGTAGTAGCAAGGGGATTTTCTGTGGTGGAGAGTTTCCCAAGAATTATCTTTGTAGATTGCTAATTAAATGAGATTTCACTATCCCAACTATTTCGTAAATGATCATTCTGAGTGGAGAGTATGGTATAGTTTTTTTTGGGTGAGTAAAAACAATGTCAAATGTTGTTCTTTAACTAGGAGAGAAGGACTAATTTTTGTGAGGGACTGAAAAGTGATGGCGTTGGATTTGGGTAGTTGAGCAGTTGAGTTCAATAAAATGTATGGTATATTCTTGTAAGTGGAGAGGAATAGTAGTATGTGATCAATTTTGGCTAGCATAAAAATCATGATGGACAAGAATTTCAAGCTCACCAACTTCAATGTTGTATCCTGGGTGGAGTTGAGAAAGGATTTTCCATTCATTGATGTCAAGGGAGTCAGGAGGGGGAACTAGTGTAGTGAATTGATCTTTGAGGCTTGCAAAATGTGGGGTTTTTTTTTTCTCAATAACATGACATGGTTTTAAGTTATTTATTCATTAGTGGAACCAATGTCAATAGTGGGTGTGCAGAAACAAAAATATAGCATTAGTTCACTCCAACAAAAATCAGCATAAGAAGAATCACTAGGATAAGAAATGGTTGTGTATTGCGGTAAGACATGAATAATAAATAGAGGAAACAAATGTTTCCATTGGGTTTTATTTTGAGGAGAAGAAAATTACCAAGAACGTGCAACTTCAAGGAGAGTTAATGATTATAATGAGAAAATTATATTCATGAATGCGAGAATGAAATTTGGTGTTAAGAGGGAGTTTTTTAGAATCAATGGAAACAATTCTAAAAATAGTTTAGTTAAGATTGAAATAAACGAATGTGTCACTGTAGAGTGAAAGTGATAGTTTTTGTAGAATATGGAATATTTCTTGTGCCCCAATATCTCCATCTTCAATAGTTTTTGTTAGGAATTTTCAGATGACAATAATGACAGGTGCTTCTGGAGGCATAGTTTGTGAGAGGCATGATCACATTTGATGATATATTTCTGATATTGTTTCTTATTTTGCTGGATATTTGAAATTTAGTTTAACACAACATGGCATGATAGAACAGGTTGGAAATAAATATTTTCTCTCTAATTTGAGAGGAGATAGACATTGTGGATGTTCAATCTATCATCATTATGAGTGGGTACGTAAACATTTTTCCCTTTATTTTCAATGAAATTGAATATGAAAAGTGTAATTCCCATGGTACTCCATATCAGAATCTCAACATGTTGTCATTTTTACGAATTAAAGAAGATTCATGACACTTTGTGTGTCATTGAACATAGTTGACAAGATCCTCGTAATATTTAGATGGAGACAATGAAAATATATATGTTGTTTTGAGAACACATGAATCATGGATTGTTAATTGATGAAGCATGGGATTATGATACTAGAGATGACATGGATTTCAAGTTGTTACAAATAGATTCAAATAACTTATAGCATCAATGACTTATTTTTCGTTGTTTCAATCAAGAGTGTCCATATTTGGTGCATCTTGTAGCCAAATGAAGCCATGTATGTGTGCAAATCCTCTATGTTTCCATTCATATTTGGAAACAAAAAAAATAGAAGCAGTTGTAAAATAGGGATATTAACAACGTAAAAAATGATGGAGGAGAAAATGGTTAGATGAAACCCTATACCAATAATCAAGTCTGCGGAATCCCTTTTGTAGAAACTTTTCAAGGAAAAATTTAAATCTGCAATGCATATATTGGGTCGTTATGTTTGGGTTTTTTATTATGTTTTGAATTCTCCATTGGTAGATATTGCTCGAATTTGAGGAAACATTTCTAGGCATGAGCATGTGTAAGTCAAGCCACTTGGTATCAAATGCAATGAGGGTGATGTTGGTGTGAATATTTTTTCGGAAAAAGACCACTTTAGCTACACATAACAAATAGCCCTAACATCAATTCTGGCTACCAATATCTTCAAATCTGCAGTTAGCTGATCCAAATAAAGCTACACAAATCCAGATCTATGCATAAAAAGACATTAAGCAATAAAAATGAAGTTTTTCTCCATGCATCCAATAGATAAGACAAGAACAATATGTTTGAAAGAATTTTAATATTAAAGGGGCACATGAGAGGAAAAAAAGAAAGGTGTTTCCAATTCTCCTCAATGGGATGGGTTCTTGAAAGTCCTCAACATTTCAGATCTAAAATTTCTCTCTTGTTGGTGTAGAAAATCCAGACAAACATAGAACTCAAAGGGAGCTCACAAAGCAAATAATGGAGAATGTGACAATGACAATGGCTCAAAGTTAGACCAATAGTATAGATCCAGAGTGATCTAATATGAAAATGAAAGGTGACAAATGAATGGGAAAACCCTTCTATTTATAACAAAATATTAGGGTACTCTACAACTTGGGGCATGAATAAAATATTATTAACCAAATTCATGAACCACCTTTTAGGAATATTTTATTATATTTATTGGAGGGAATTTTTTTTTTGACTTGGGTCAAATCCTTTATTTATAAATAATAAATAAATAAATGATTTATTTATTATTTTAAGGAAATCGTGGAAATATAATTAAATAAATAATTATTTATTTAATTGTTTATAAATGATTTAGTCAAATTTAACTAGGAAAATTATTTAAATAAGGATTAAATAACTTATTCCTAGGAAATAATCAAATAAATAAGGATTTATTTAATTGATTTCCTTGTTTTGGGTTAAATATGACTAGGAACAATAATTAAATTTATGTTTAACTAACTATTCCTTGAGGAAATATAAACAAATATGGATTTGTTTATTATTTCCTTTTGGGGTTTCCTGTTTAGACCATAAACAACTAATAAAGGTGTTTTAATAAGTTATTTCACATACTGAAAGCAATTTTACTTAGGGTAAAATTGGTCTTACATGGTGTACTTAAGTCTATCTAACGATAATAGGTTAGATGACCAAAAAATGGTGTAACAGATTTCCCCCCAGCATACGAGTGTTAGGAACAAATCATATGACTGAAGTACATTGTAAGAAATCAATCACCAGATGTTAAGAGGGAAGTCAGAGAGAGAAATGTAAGGTAGTCTAATGTGCTAAAGTACTATACCCTGAGGAGACGAGACCTACAGGTGCAACAAGTCTCTTTTTATGAGATGGTACCTATGCTAAAGGTGGTGGGGGAGGCATACCTATGTCTGATGAGACAAAGTACAAAAGAATAGTGTGTCCATTAGACAAGGAACTGAACTATAAATTACATGCTAGCGTAAACACGAGCCTGATAAAATATAGAAGAATGAATCCCACATACATGCTATGTCTAGGATAACAACCAAGACTTATACAATAATATCTGAGTACATGAGATACAAATACAACCCAAATGCCCCCTATAAATGGGGAAGAGCTCACAAAATTTGACTGATACATGAAAATCAAAGAGGCATTCTAAGTGGCTAAGGCCGACATCATCAAATATAGGTAGCTGCATCAAATTTTGGAATGAAGAGGTCATCCGGGCATGTGGGGGGCTACCTGTAGGGCCACCCCCTCATGAGGGATGAGACATCTCACACACACCTGGGAATCACCAATAGTTGTTGCTGCATCACTGGACCATCAAGTATACGGATCTTGATCATGCTGAAAGGAGTTGGAGTGGAGAAAAAATCAAGTCAAAGGGTGATGAGAAATTCCTTTGCCTAATCTAAGGCGCCGAACAAGTGGAGAAGCTGGAACCAAGGTATACCGCCCTCTAGACCTGCCTTCTGGAGTGAATGAGTTGATGTTGACAGAAGGAGGTCCGCGGTAGGTGAGGCAATAAGGGATCCTTAACTAAGGCATGAGAGAAGATAGTAGAGAGACTGACAGACTGACACTGATAATGATGATGAAATGGGGATACTGAGTAACGGATGGACGACTTCCCTTGTTAGAGCATAAAGGGTATGGATGACTTGGCAGCGACGGACACAATATCAGGAGGGATAGGGGACAGTGGTACTGAATGCCAGCAATGAAGGATGGAGGACTATAGTGGGGTACAAAGGGACTCAGGATAGACTACATGAATGCAATGATGACTCAAATTAGATGCTGTAAACAAGGGATCCTCGATGGTGCTGCCACACAGTAAAGGTCCAATGGGGGACCATAAAAACATGAGTACAAGAGGGTAACTCATGACGAAAATCAACACGAACAAGGACAAGTATGGAGGCAAAGTGGTGCCATAAATAGAAGTTTTGTAAGTGAGGAAATCCAATTTGAAAGAGAGGTAAATGGTCCCTTTGTGGAGAAAATGTGTCCCGGTGAGGTATCAAGGCATGAAAAACTAACAGATACCCATTTGAGTGCTTGGTGAGAGCTTTCCATTGGTGTAGACGGTGTGTCAAATAGCGCTACGGTTTGGTCGCAGTGGGCGAAAGAAAAATCAGGGGTTTCTCTTCTAATAAGGCATTTTCCCTCCAAATGCATTCATTTTCTTGTGTAGTTGTGGTGAATGTGGAGAGGAGAGAAGGCCCTAAATCTTGCGGTGATCGTAGCAGAAAAACCGACCGTTGGAATCGAGATCCGTCAGTTGCAGGTAAGAGGCCTAATCCTACTCTGTCTTTTTGATGGATTGAATGTTCAAATTAGGGTCCCAAATCTCAGGAACAGACCCTCCCTCATCTTCACCTTTGGGTCGCACTATTTGGTGCAAAAAAATGTGACCTGGGAAGTAAGTTTGGGCCTGAAAAGTGCGACTTGTTCCAGGATTTGGCCAAAAAGTGCGACCTGTCAAATGGAGGTGATTTCAATACGGGTATTTTGTAATTGAATGCATTTTTTCCTATCTGTATACTGAAAAAGATGATGTTTTTGTGCAGATATGGCAAATATACAGATCAAGTGGAGAGAGAAAGACCTGGGTACATTACGATCGGAAATCCAAGCGAATCAAGGTGTCCGTCATGCACTGGCCAGGTTTTGGGGTTCTGAAATCTGTGGAGAACCTGATGATGAGAGCTGCGGAACCCTTCTTGGCCTAGATTATAAATTATTGGGATCCAGATCATGAGGCCTTTATAGTGCAGGGGCACAGGATCGAGTTGAAAGTCTAGGATTTTTATTTCTTGAGTGGTCTCCCACCATTAGGGATAGTGGGAAATACACAGGCAGTGTTACCATGGGGGTGTAACATTATGGAGTTTTTAGAGAGACATTGTCGACCAGGCCTCCAAGTCAAAGGGACTCAGATATCGATTGGGGGTCTAGAGAGGTTAGAGACCCGTGCAGTGGCAGCAACAGTGCTCTGGATCCTGGGTAGCCAAGTGCTCCATCACATCACTGGAGGGCAGATGATGATTGTGGAAACAGTGTTGAGCGGGACCTACTATGAATGGGCCCAAATGATGTTGGTGTCATTGAAACGATAGCTATCACTTTGCAAGCAGCAAGTGAACCATGATTGATCATATGGGACTGTATTGTCCTCCTTCTCTTTCGAGAAGATCTTGACCTTGCGACCTCGTGTACAGCTACCAGATGGGGGTCCGAGGGAACCCAGGATGCGCCGATGGGGGCGCTTACTTTGTAGAGGAGGAGGAGGGGCAGTTGAGCGGGTGTTCCGACTAGATTTCTTTGCCCATTGGGATCAGATTCCGTTATACATAGACGACTATCCCTATAGTGGGATGAGTTATTGTGGAGATCCAAACTTTCCATTTCCGCCTGGTCGAGTATGGGGGCCTAATGGTAAGTGACAAGTAACTAATATTTTATGTGCATGTTAAAGTTTGTGAATAGTAATATGGTACTGATCCTTAGACTTTTGGTATGCAGATATAGCTCCGGTAAAACCGACCGGATATATGGGACGACCCGCAGTAGCAGGAACAACAGGCGCTAATGGATCGAGAATGGCACAAACTGAGGATATGACCGATCTCCTGGAGGAAATCTATCGTAGATGTGAGGGGTTGCTGACCGGTTTTTTGGAGCGGGGTTGGAAAGACTTAGATGACCAGTAGATAGAGCTATGTATTGGGCTAACCTCGGAACGGCAAGGTGTCATGCGGCGCATGGCGATGGCCAGTCAGACTGTGCGTGATCTATGAGCTACGGGAGCAGAGCCATTGGCTCAGGATCCTCGAGAGAGTGATTAGGAGTGGGGCAGGTGGTGCCCCCTACTGGGTATGTAGGGGCAAGTGGTGCCCCCCAGTTTTGAGTTTTGTTTTTTGTAACATGCTATGGGCATGTCAGATGTATCTAAAAACATGTTATATGAGATATATTATGAATATGTATTTTTCGATGATGTTGAATGCTATGGTCTTGTGTACGATAAATTCCAATCTAGAACATGGTTTGCAATGCTATCTACATAGTGATTTTGTCCTCTAGGTACATGATTGAAAGTAATGAATCGAAATTCTCATATCAAAAGTTTCACTCGTAAATATCGTCTAAACAGGATAGGATTATGCACATGATAGACACCATTTTTTTAGAAGAAAAGAAGGAGGGAATCTAAATGATCGTGTAGATGGAGGATGCAATGGGAGAGGGCATCGGCTAAGAGGCCACGCATTGCATCATATTCAGCCTGATTATTGGTGGAATTACTAATGTAGACCCCATTAGAGAGAACGAGGGTATGCAAGGGAGTAAAGATGGCCCAAGATGCCAAGGCTAGATTCTGGGAATAGCGACTTGCCCCATCGGCATAGCCAATATAATGTGTGGACAGGAGGTCCTGCAAAATAGTGGCATAAGAAAAGAAATGGGAGGAGGAAGAGTAATGATGGCAACGTGAGTGTAGAGTAGACATCAAACGAAAAATAGTGGAGGGGGTAGTCTGGGTAGGATGGCTATGACTCATAGACCAACTAGAGGGTGATGTATGAGGGCTATGGGAGGAATAGCTAGAGCTCATGCTGCGGAGAAGATCATAGATACAGATGGTATCCGTCTGGTTATGGGTGGGAAAAAAAGGTCGAGGAAACCACATGACGCTGCAAAGTTACCTAAATCATTAGCATGGGAAGAAAGTCTCACATACGGATCTTCATGGGGGATGACAGAAGAACAAGTAAAAATATGGTCAAAGGATGTGGAGCCCAATAATGTTGTTGAAGGGGGATCAAGCAAAACAGATGGAGTGGATTCAGAGGGAATGTACTCCGAGGGTCGCATGGATGATGATAGGTATAGGAGGGGGGCAACAAGTTCTGTCATCTCAACATCAGGGGGAGGAATGTCAATGCTAGTAGGGGGATCCTCGAGTTGGCTTGACACATACTGGACGAGGATGGGAGAGGTGGATTGATTTTGTTAGACCTCGTACTTGCGAATGACCTCTAAAGAGGCTCGGTAATGCGTGAGGTGAGGAAAATGGTGAGAATAATAGCCATGGAAACCACACAGAGCATAGGGTTTGTTGGTGCGAAGAGTCTTTGGGTTATTGAATGCAGACGAGGAAGAAATGGAGGATTCAGGGACCATAGATTCCGGGAATGCGACTTGAACCATGGGTTTGATACGGGGTAACTTGGCACAAGTATGGGTGGCATGACCGATGCCATCACACAAGGAACAAGGCTTGGTGGGTGGAGGAGGGGTAGGGTCAGTTGGGGTAGCCTTGTCTTTGGATTCCCCTTTGCGATCTTTTCCTTTCTTGCCAGTAGTTGTCACAACAGGAGAAGGGTCTTGTTGAGGTACTGGTGGCACTGTAGCGACAAAAGAAGCTAAGGGAATCAGTTGAACTGGTGTCAAAGCAAGGTATGGTTTGGGGTGACCTGGTGGGGTCTCGCCTGGATGAGTAAGGTACCAGACAGGTATTCCCAGGGTCAAATTAGGTAGAGAAAGTGTTGCCATGATTGGGACCGAATAAACTCTAGGAAGGGGAGCAAGGGAAGGTATCTGACTGGCAGGGTAGTGGCCAGGAGGGATGGCTCCCATATGTTTGAGGCCTGGTGGAACCGACCCAGGAGGGTAGGGAAGCTCGTGAGTGCTAGCTGGATGGGAAGGTCTAGGAGGAAGAGGTTCGGCCAGCTGAGGCGAAGGGCTAGGAGCAGGTTGTGGCGGGAGAGGTTGAGGTTTCTGACTAGCTGGAACAGGCCGCTTAAGGTCAACCCGAGATGATTGAATCATGCAATTATTCGCTAAGCTGGGATCAGAGACAAGAGGAGGAGGAAGACCAAGGAAGGTTCCAAGCAAGGAGGAGTCTTTGTAGACGCTGGGGGAAACACTGGTCAAGGAATCGATGGTTCGATTATTGGCTACAAAATAGATGGTCGACTCAGGGGAAGTTTGAGTTTTTGGCTCATGATATTTCAACTGGTCGATGGTGACTATCTTTCCAATGTGAGGGAAAAACATCTTGTGGTGTACCGTAGATGGGATAGCAGACATGGCATAGGTGTAGCTACGCCCCAAAATAATATTATAGTCAAGAGGGGCATCGATGACTTCAATGTCAATGCAAACAGTCTTTCCCATAAGGGTGATAGGAAAATTACAGAAAAGGCTAATGGGTTGGGAGGCATGGCCATCCCACGCACGAAGGGTGATTGTGGAAGGTGCCAACTCAGGAGATCTGAGTTGTTTCCAAACCGAAGCAGACATCACACATTTAGATGCCCCCTCATCAATAATTCATCGAGACACATTAGCGTTCCGGATTTTGACTGGGATTTGGAAAGCGACAGAAGCAGGAAGGGGAGGATGATCTGACTGACGTGCATCAAAAAAAATAAATTGGTCATCAACAGGATCTACAGCACCCATGGTGGATAGTAGAGCCTTCCGTTGAGAAGGACACGACTGGAAGAGTTCCAATGTTGAAATGGTGGCAGGAGACTGTTCCAAATCATCTACTATGCTATACGAATGAGAAGCTCGACTGGAAGCAGCATTTTAGCGTAATGGGCCCTTAGGAACCTTGATAGGGACCTCAAATTTAGGTTGAGGGATCTTTAAAGGACCATTGGGTATCGAAAGAGGCTCTATAGGGCCTGAAGAAGGTGACTCGGGGGTAGATAGAGTGGGAGCCATGGGGTACTGACGAGACCGAGTTTGAAGGTTAAGGTCAACGGTGAGAGGTTGGTTAGAAGTCATCATGAGAATCTAGTAATTGGAGGAACCAGAAGGGGAAGGTTGAGTGGTTACTGGGGCATGAGGTGGTTGAGTAGCCACGAATCCTTGCTGAGGGAAAGGATCAGTAAACATGGTTGGTTGAGAAGTAGCTGCATTGGGGGGAACATTAGGGGAGGTATGTTGTCCCCGCAATGTAGCCTGAGACTCCCACATCTGCCACATCTGTGGTAATAGGGGAAAATCGTGAGTGTAACAACCATAAACACTGTAACACGAACAAGGCTTATTGGTGCAAAGAGGCCTATCTGGCTTGGGCTGAGAGCCCTGTGGTTGGTTAGCATTGTTGGAATCAATACTTGGAGGATTGGATCCACGATTACCAGGGGCAGATCGATTTTTATTGCATTTCCTCTTTATTTAAGAAGAAGGAGGATTAGTCGCGCCCTGCTGTGCAAATACTTTCCCTGGAGGGGGAAGTAGTTGTTGTTGCACAGGTTGAGAAGGCAAGGGAGTTGGAGGTCCAAAGGCTGGAGGAGTTGGGACACTAGGCTGTGGGTAAGGATAAGGGTTAGGATGCGCAACATTGAGGTAAGCAGGAGGGTGGGAAAAAGGAGGAGGCATGCCGTATCCTGGATACATGCTACCTAGAGGGGGGAAAGTGTTGGAGGTGCTGGCCCCTCCCGGAGGGAAACCATATCCCATAGGAGGTTGAGCGTAGGTATGTGAAAGAGCTCCAACAATACCGTCAGTAGAGTGAGATGCCCCTGGGGTGTTAGAACCACTGGGTTTAGGGAGGTCAGGAAGGATGGTATAAACATAACTAGATTGAGCATAGATGAGGTCATATTTCAAGGCTATTTGGAGGGTAGCTTCTTCGATTTGAGGGAACTGGGATGCGACATCTTTGCCGATGGCAGGCAAGAGAGAGCAAAGGAACCAGTCCATATAGACCTGATCTTCGAAGGTGGGAGCTAGACATAAGCTCCTTCTTCTCCGCCATTCCTGGACATGAGCAGAAAGGCGGGTTGAAGAGGATTGACGAAAATAAGTCAAGAGTTCTGTACCATTGTCGTATCAGGCAGGGAGCTGGAAATAAGATAAGAAGGCTTGGGCAATGGTTGCAAAGGTGGTATGGGAAGAGGTAGTCTGATCAACATACCATTTAGAAGCTTTGCTAGTAAGCATGCATTGGAACAACCTAAGATGGATGGAATCATCAGTAATGGAATTGGAGGAACACCACATGTGGAAAGATCGGATATGGTTGGAGGGATCTTCACTAGCAAGGCCTTCAAACTTGATAATGTCGGAGGGGAGCTTGGTTGGCATAGTAGGCCAACTAACATCGTGCCGGATAGGATCGTTGATCAACTGATTGAAATCGGGGAGACTGAGACCTGCCATATAAGGGAGCAAAGGGACAATCGAGGTATTTCCCGTGGTGGTTCCGCTAGTAACAGACCTAGCAGTAGGACCAGGGTTGCTAGCGTTAGGCCCTAAACTAGACATGGTGAAGGTAACAGGGGGAGAACTAGAAGTAGTGGGAGAACCCAAACAATCAGAAGAAGATTCAGAGCGCAGACTCAGGGGAGGAATAACTCGACGACGACAGGAGAGAGTAAGTCGAGCAACCGAAAACTGAGGGTGAAGGCCAAGAAGTTTCCAGGATAAACGCCTCGGAGGTGCAATGATGACGGCAGAAATGGAAGAAGAAGGACCAACAAAGGCAAGGAGGTGCAGAATCAAACGATGACAATGTTGAAACAAGGGTAGAGAGGTGCAGTGTCACTTGATTTTAAAGTCTGTGCCTGGCGGTGTTAACCAGGCTCTTCTTCACTTAGGGTCAGTGTGTGGCATGTGGTAATTTTAATTTTTTAAACCGAGATGTTTTGAGAGTAAAAGAAAAAAAATGTGCAACGTAAATGAAAATAAATCTACAAAGAACAGTAAATAATGCTGAAATAATGGAAAATTAATAGGTAAAAATGCATCGATCTAACCCCAGAAGGTGGGTCTCTCAAAACTAGTCTAAAAGAGGGAAAAAAAAAATCTAGTCAAAACACACTAGAAAAGGGCGAATAGATCTAAGGTCAGGAGGGACAGGGATCTAAAGGAGAAAAAAAGAGGTGCAAAAAATAGCAAAGAGGCAGAGGAAAGGTTGCTACAACAAAGGAGGAAATCAGCTAAAGGTAGAAGGGACAAGGAGGTGACCCTAGAGGCAAACCCAGAAAAAACTATATGAGGTGATTTGAAAGGGAGAAGAGCTGATCTGAAAGGGATCTGAAAATGAGGTGTTAGATCTGAAAAGAAGAAGGATGAAACTCTGAAAATTCAGATGTCTGAAACGGCTAAAACTCTTCCACAAAAGGTGGAGGGTACTAAATCCCTAAGGGGCGAGATTCCCACTTATTTGAGTAAAACAGATCAGAAACAGGTCTAAACGGGTAGAGACAGAGGCTGGAAAACCCTGACAGAAGCTTCAGACAAACCTAGAAAAATTGCTGGAAAAGTGTAGAAAAAAGTGCAGGTCACAGGTTCTGACCTGTTTTCAGTCCAGGTTTCATTTTTGGGGCAAAAAAGTGCGTCCTCCAAGCCAGGTCGCTATTTTTGGGCCAATAAGTGCGACCTTAGATCCAGGTCTCTCGGCGGCAGATTTTAGAAAAAATTATCGTCTCAGCTGCGACTGATGTTTGTTACCTGTGCAATAGGGCTACAAACACACGAAAGTTAAAAATTTAGATGTTCGAGGGTTTGTGTGGTGAAAAACACCATAAAAATAGTAAAAACAAAAAACTGAAGAGAAACCCTAGGGTCTGAAATAGCTAGATATGCAGGAGTATATAAAATGATAGCAGTCGCAAAAGAAAAACCCGTGTGGAGTCGCCAATTGTTAGTGTGAATATTTTGTTGGAAAAAGACCACTTTAGCTATGCATAAAAAATAGCCCTAACATCAATTATGGCTGCCAATATCTTCAAATCTGCAGCTAGTTGATCCAAATAAAGTTGCACAAATCTAGATCTATGCGTAAAAGACATTAAGCAGTAAAAATGAAGTGTTGCTCCATGCATCCAATAGATAAGACAAGAACAATATGTTTGAAATAATTTTTATATTAAGGGGGCACCTGAGAGGAAAACAAGAAAGGTGTTTCCAATTCTCCTCAATGGGATGGGTTCTTGAAAGTCCTTAGCATTTCAGATCTAAAATTTCTCTCTCTTGTTGGTGTAGAAAATCCAGACAAACATAGAACTCAAAGGGAGCTCACAAAGCAAATAATGGAGAATGTGACAATGATAATGGCTCAAAGTCAACCAATAGTATAGATTCAGAGTGATCTAATATGCAAATGAAAGGGGACAAACGAGTGGGAAAACCCTTCTATTTATAACAAAATACTAGGGTACTCTAGAACTTGGGGCATGAATAAAATATTATTAACCAAATTCTAGAACCACCTTTTAGGAATATTTTATTATATTTATTGGAGGGAAAAGGATTTTTGACTTGGGTCAAATCCTTTATTTATAAATAATAAATAAATAAGTGATTTATTTATTATTTTAAGGAAATGGTGGAAATATAATTAAATAAATAATTATTTATAAATGATTTAGTCAAATTTAACTAGGAATATTATTTAAATAAGGAGTAAATAACTTATTCCTATGAAATAATCAAATAAATAAGGATTTATTTAACTGATTTCCTTGTTTTGGGTTAAATATGACTAGGAACAATAATTAAATTTATGTTTAACTAATTATTCCTTGAGGAAATATAAAAAAATATGGATTTTTTTATTATTTCCTTTTGGGGTTTCCTGTTTAGACCATAAACAACTTAATAATGGTGTTTTACTAAGTTATTTCTCATAGTGACAGCAATTTTACTTAGGGTAAAATTGGTCTTACATGGTGTACTTGGGTCTATCTAATGATAATAGGTTAGATGACCAAAAAATGGTGTAACAGGTGAAGAAACTTGTCAGGTTTGCTATTTGTTTTATAAAATCAATCGGTTCACACAATAGTTTGTTCCAGTAAGAGCATTTTCCTCAAAGGCCTATGCCAAAACACAAAAATTGTTCTGGGAATTTGGAATCAGGAAAATCATGAAGACATTGTAGAAGATATCAAACAATTGTTCATAAGTTGTTTTCAATGTGTTTTTTTACAAATATGGCAATAGTTGCTTGGCTATGATGGCACATTAGAAAGTTATATAAGTAGTAACAAAAGCATGTATGTTCACCAAGTCGGTTATCATGGTAGTGCATTAAATGAAAAGCATATGAATTCCTATCAAAATTTGAAATTATTAGCTATGCAATCATTGCAATTCCTGTAGGGAAGAGTGTGGGGAATGACATGGCGAAAAGGCCTTCGATGGTGTATTCATTTAAAAGGGAAAGGGATATTGTTGGCCAATCAAGTGAGTTTGTTGAATTTCAGTTAGTCTAGTGTAAATAAGCACATATGTGTTCAAGTTTTGTATATGAATTTGGGAGAGTTGGAATGAAATATGTTGGTTGGATATGTAATGGAGTGAGGATGAGATCAAGGTCATAATTAGAATTAATCACATGTTCATCGAGTTCAGATGAAAATTTTCTTACACTACAGAAGAGAAAATATATATTTATAGGTTCACCTAGAAAAACGCTAATTGCAAATGGTTTGAGCTGAATATCATTGTAATAGGGGTAATTTATTAGTTTTTAATCAAGCGGCACCATTACTAGTGATTTACAAGAAAGGAATTCATAAGCCTTTTCAAATGTGTTGTGTCTTTTGACAATGAAGATGTCTAATATGGAAACTGTATGAGGTAAGTAGTCGGAAATAGTAGTGATGTCTTGGGGGAAGTTGATTGTATGGTTGTCGTATTTGTATTTCCCACTATGAGCATAAGTAACTTGTAGAATTGGTTTGACATGTGCAGTGGGAATTTCCTGAACTTGTGTTAAATTGTAATACCCTAGATTTATAGTTTATTATGTTTTAAGTTTAATTATGTTAGATAGGACAAATACTATGTGGACCTATGAAACAATTATAATGTTGGAAAAAATATATTTTTGATAATTGATTGAGAAAAATTCATTCAAAATTGCAGAAGATAGAGTATTAAGAGATCCCAAAATTCTAATCCATGAGGGTAGGATGGAAACTTCATACTTTCTGAATCTCCCAAAAAGAAAATTCACTTGGAGAGAAATAAAATTTTAAAAATTGGATGGAAGAAAAGTATCTGATGATACCCCATTAAAGAGGAAATTTCATTGCAAAGGGGTAGGAAAAGAAACATTGTAGAAAAGTGAGCTTTAAAGAATAAAAACAAAACTTTTCTAAAAAAAATAAAATCCTAGGTTATGGGAAAGAACAACCCAGAATAACAGGAAACCATTATGGAAACTTGTTGGGGAAATTTGGAATAAAAGTGCCTTCACCAGTATGAAAATAGGTTGTTATTATCAGGGAAAAGTAGATCTATGCTCAGGGGAGAGCTCTAAGAAGGCTATCATGGATGGGAGGAAAATCGTCTTTCCAGTTGGTATGCGACATCTATGAAGATCAATATTCATTTTTATGACCATTTTATATGATGCATGCATAATTTTTCATTATTAAATTATGTCCTATATTAATGAGGCATGAATATGGTTTTCTATATTTTATATTATTAATTAGTACTGATTAAAAATCATAAGGATTTGGAGGGAGTACTAATTTTTGTGTCATTGTAAACTATGAATTTAGTACTACGAGTTACCCTATTTTTATGATTTATTTTTTGTATAGTATTGGGGATAAATTAGTACAACTCAATACCATGAGAATGTATAGGGGATGTTGAAATTCCATTTTATTCCCTTCAATACATGAACATCGAATAAAATTTAGTGCAAACATTATGAAGTTGTAGAGATCATGTGTGTGATTATATATGGATAGCTAGAATGAAAATTAAAAAGAATAAGGAATCTCTCAAAATGGGTGCTAAGTATAAACTAGTATAATTCCTAGATTATGATAACAGAATGTCTGCTATCACCATTTCATTAATAAGAACGATGCATTTGGTAGCAGAACTCAGTCTTGATAATATTGGATCTCATAGAGATTATTGTTTAATTTGATGATATTATCATCAGTTGTACCCTTTTAAGAGTAATATGTTACTTAAGTATCAAGACCCTTTTGGAGTTATCATACTCCATTACCTCTCTATTTATACACTAATAGTAGAGTTAGTAATTAAAAATAATGCCAAATTAGTACTTAAAAAAACAAAACAAAAATGGATGGGTTTGCGATTTGTGCTACTAAGGCATCTTTAGAATAATTAAGTTGAAATCAGTATTAGGATAGAAAACTTAAATTATTAAATTCAAGGTGCCAATGAGAACATAGCCTTTATTATTACCATCACACATATTCATAAGGCTACTATGTTTTTCCTATTATCACAATAGTAAGGAGAAAAAGAATAATTAAACTGTGTAAAATACCTTTGGTAGGATAAGGAAGAAGTGCACTCAAGCATCGAATCTACAATTTTTCATTCTAATGTCTAAACTAGACTAAAAATGGGTAACGCAGATCAACAAATTTCCCTCTTAAATTCGAAACAGGAATTGTATCATAGCCGAAAAGTGGGTAATTTAAAGGAACTTGAAAATTGAAAAAGAGAATTTCTAAGTATTACAAACAAAAAAAATAATATAAAGGGAAGCAACCGTTATGCCATATTCAAACGTATAGTGGGTAAATCCACCCAGCTCAATTCCAATGTTTGGGTTCACCTCCATTTCGAAATTGTTACACTGAAAAAAAACTTGAAAACTTTTCCAAGAAAACTAGCGAACAAAGTTACAGAATTCATAGAATTCCTGTACAGTTCGATTTCCATATACGTAGATGAATAAAATTATGCAGTCATTCCAGAAGCATATAAATTATGCAATTTCAAATCATACAACAAGATAAGCGATATAATCTAGATTTCATGCATAAAGTTATTGGTATGAGGAACTATAGTATTTTATAAAAAATATATATAATAACAACCAGAACACCCTATTTAAAGTCTTTATAAGACGGAAAATCCTCTTTTGAGGTACATAGTTAGCCTCGTTATATCTAGTCAAATATTTACAAAGAAAAAATTACAGGTAGGCACCCTGGCCAATTGGGCATAACTCCGAAAAATACAAGATATAAGCCGTCAGTAGAAATGCCCATGAGAAAAGGCACATTGGTCCTTATCTGATGCATAAACATGACGAGATAGGTGGGATACCAATCTGGAAGTGTGGGAATCTAGTAAGCATTTTCAACTAAAGAATGATGTAGGAGCATCCGGACTTAGCCAGTAATGTGATTGGATGTTCACATGTTGTGGCTAAACATGAGGTGGATAAGCATTGGACATTAATATTTTACTTAGTTCTAAATTAGATAAGTTACTTTGTTTGGGTTTATTAAATTAATTAGGAATAGAAATAGAAATTGTTTTCTCCCTGTGAGGAGATTGATCCAAGTAGGATATGAGCTTAGAAATATAGTAGCATTTCTTTGTTGGAGTGGTACAAAAAAAATGTATTTTAGGCACAAAGGATTGCCTCAGATTGTTATATAAATATATAACATAGGTGAGAGACAGAGCAGAGTGTGGGAAAATGTGAGATAGTGTGAAATAGGTGTGCAAGAGGCGAGAGCAGAGAGAGCATAAATAATTGTAATAATTAACCGATCAAGGGCTTGGCTCTGTAAATTCCATTATTATTAATTTTCAAGTGTTTTGTATCGATCGGGCTCTCTGTTGAAAATATTTGTTTAAGCTATATTGAATTGCATATATATTAAGTTATATAGCAGAAGGAAAATTAGCTTGCAGACGTGACGAGGGTCGTAGATCTGAACCCAATTAACAAGAGAGATCTCAACACAAGTTTAAACCATCACACATCGCACAAAAATGAGTTTAACATTAAAAAGTCACAAGTTAAATTATTTTATCAGCGATGCGACGTGAGGAGTGGATAGATAATGAGGATCATCAGATCTAAGACCAATCCAACGGTGGAGATCACAGCGTCAGGAAATGATTTTGCACTACACAATATTTAGGAAATACGTATTAAGACATTACAAAGAAAACTGTTTTATTTGCGATGGGAAAAGGAGGAGGACATGTGTTAGCTCAGCGCAGTTTATCACTTCGCCAGATTTAGGAAATAAGTGTTAAGACATTGCAAAGTAACTTGTTTTATTTGCGATGAGAAAAGGAGGAGGACACGTGTTAGCTCAGTGAGGTTTTGCAATTCACAATGATTAAAGTTTAAGTGTTAAACGTAAACTAAAAATTATGCGATCTGCGATCATCAGTGATTGGTCAGGTTTGTCGTGGGACCCTCCAGTAGGAGATTCTGTATAAATGAATTTTTTTGGGTTATATGTGTTTTGTTTATAATAATGCTGTTGATCGCACCATATGTATGTATGTATATTTAATGAGCCCCAAATTTAAACCAAACCTGTTGTGGGTAATAAGGTTGTGTAGAGTGTAAACTCTATAGTTTCCGCGCACACTCTCATATTTCTGTAACTAGTCTGCATCATTTGGTATCAGAGTAGACTTGAGTCTGTTCTTAAAAGTTGGAGAAAATATGCCACCCAAGAGAGGAGCTGGCATAGGTGGTGGAAGACCGAAGACTAATGAAATTCTGTTGAATGAGATTTGACATATTTATACAACAATGGATATAGTAGAGGTTGCTTAGAGGAGAGAACCTAGATAACGAGATGTTATAGCAATAGAGGAAATTTCTGACGAAGAAGAAGAAGCGGAAAATGACGCAGCTAAAATTCTAAAAATGTTGATTAAGGAAATTGGAAGACCAAAGGTGGATGTACCTTTGTATGAGGGGAATCTCAATGCGGAAGAGTTAATGGAATGGATCAGTTCATTAGAAAAGTACTTTGAATTTGAAGAATTTGAAGACAAAAGAAAAGTGAATTTTGAAAGTACCAGTCTAAAGGGTCATGCAACTATCTAGTGGGAGGAGTTACAAGTATCCAGACGGAGAAAAGGAAAGCTCAAAATCAAGAAATGGGAAAAAATGGTAAGAAAAATAAAAGGTAAGCTCCTACCCAAGGATTATCAATTAAGTATTTTTAAGCAATTACAAAATTTGAAATAAAAAGGAATGATAGTGAAAGAATATACAGAGAAATTTTATATGCTGAATATCAGAGTTGGACATGTAGAGGATGATTTTGAGAAAGTAACAAGGTATATAAATGGATTGAGGTATGATATCGAGGATGAGATCAATATATTAAATTTGAAGATAGTTACAGATGCTTACCAGACAACCTTAAAAGCAGAAGAGAAGATACAAAGAAAGAAAAGTTAGAGGAATCGAGGAAAGAATTCAGAAAGAGGAAGAGGAACATTCAAACCCATATTTTAACATTCTCAGAATGAAACAGGAGGTTCGAGTAGAAGATCACCATATAGAGGAGACTCTGGTTGAGGAAGATATATTTGGTGCTTTGCATGTGGTGAATGGGGACATGGGTCATGGGACTGTCCTCATAATAAGTCATCAACTCAAAGAAATGTAAATGTTGCTGAAACAAAGGAATAAATTCCTCAAATTGCAGGTAAAGAGGAACCAACTGAAGTAGGATAATCCTTTTTATTGAAAAGGGTATTGCTGAAAGCCGAAAGAGAAGCAGGAGAACCAGCTTAGAGAAAGAATCTATTCAGGACTATATGCAAGTCCAAAGGTAAATGTTGCAAAGTGGTAATTGACAGTGGAAGCAGTGATAACCTTGTTTCCACAGATATGGTGGAAAAGTTGGGATTGGTAAAAACAGTACACCCTACTCCTTATAAGGTATCATGGCTACAAAAAGGACATCAGATTATTGTGACAGAACAATGTAGGGTAGAGATCCAGATTGGTACTTACAAGGATGTTATATTATGCGATGTAATGCTGATGGATGTATGTCACATATTGTTGGGAAGAGCTTGGAAGTTTGATCGGAAAGCCATACATTATGGTAGAAGAAAAACTTATACTCTGGAGAAGGATGGAAACAAACACACACTGCTATCACTGAAGGATGAAGCTGACAAAGAAACACTTGGAAACCCTATTATGCTGATGAGTGGGAAAGAACTATTGCATGAAATCGAGAAGGACGAGGAGATGCATTTTGATGTTATAGGAAGACCCAAGGTAATTTTAACTACCACAAATTTATAAGATTTATCTGAAGAAATTCGAAACTTTTGAATGATTTTTTTGATATTATTGTGAATGATTTGCCAAATGCATTACCACCAATCAAGAGTATCAGTCATCACATTGATCTAATAACTTGAGTAAGTTTTCCGAATAAAGCAACATACATGTTAACTCCTCAAGAAAATGCAGAAGTTGGAAGACAAGTGGAGGAGTTGATGGATAAGGGGTTGATAAGAGAGAGCCATAGTCCATGTGTTGTACCAACAATACTCAGTCCAAAGAAAGGAGGTGTATGGCGCATGTGCACAGATTCCAAAGCCATAAATAAAATCACCATTAGGTATCGTTTTCCTTTACCACGAATGGATGATTTAATGGATTGCTTGAGTGGATCAAAATATTTTACTCAGATAGATTTGATGAGTGGTTATCATGAGATAAGGATTAGATAAGGGGATGAGTGGAAGATTGTCTTGAAAACAAACAATGGTTTGTATGAGTGGTTAGTGATGCCTTTTGGGCTCACTAATGCACCCAAGACATTCATGAGATTAATGAGTGAAGTCTTGAAGGAATATGTAGGAAAGTTTGCAATTTTTTATCTTGATGATATTCGAATTTTCAGTTGAAGTAAATAAGAGCATCTGGAGCACCTTAAATTGGTTCTAAAAACTTTGCATAAGGAGAAGCTGCTAATAAATTTCAAGAAATGCAGTTTTATGAAGGAAGAGATAGTATATTTTGGATTTGTACTTTCTAAAGAAGGCTTGAAAATGGGTCCAAAAAAAATTCCAAGCAATTTTGAAGTGGCCAACTCGAAGAAACATATTTGAGGTAAGAAGCTTTCACGGTCTTGCAAGTTTATATAGAAAATTTATTAGAAGCCTTAG
Source organism: Pinus albicaulis (assembly GCA_034641835.2). Lineage (NCBI taxonomy): Eukaryota > Viridiplantae > Streptophyta > Pinopsida > Pinales > Pinaceae > Pinus > Pinus albicaulis. The sequence continues at coordinate 111,459 of JAXQQM020057773.1, forward strand.
TCAAATTTGTGCACCCATTATTGAAACAATCAAGGTAATTAATCAGCCATTCAAGTGGACAAAAGCATCAAACTGCAAATTTAAGTTGCTGAAGAAGAAAATGATAGAAAAACCAGTTTTAGCTTTGCTAGATTTTGAAAAAGTTTTCCAAGTTGAAATTGATGCTAGTGGAGTTGCAATTGCAACAATTTTAAGTAAAGAAGAGAGACCAATAGCATACTTTAGTGAGAAACTAAATGAACCAAAGAAGAAATACTCATCTTATGACAAAGAGTTTTATTCTGTTGTGCAAGACTTACAAAAATGGAGAAATTATTTGTTACCAAAATAATTTGTATTATATTATGATAGCCATGTGTTACAGTTTATAAAAAACCAGCCAAAATTGGACCAGAAACATGCCAAATGGGTAGAATTTTTGCATATTTTTACTTTTTTGATTAAGCATACAAGCGGTAAGTTTAACAAAGTTGCTGATGCTTTGAGTAGAGTGAATTAATCATGCAATAATTACAAGTTAGTGTTTTAAGATTTGAAGAAATGGTTGACATGTATAAAGAAGATGCAGAATTTAAGGAAATTTATGCAGTTGTTCAAAACCCAATAGTTCATAATAGAAGCCAGTGGTTGGATTATGTTATCCAAGGAGGTTTTCTATTGAAAAGTAATAAAATGTTCATTCCAAAATATTATATGAGGGAAAACATGATTAAGGAGAAACACCGTGGAGGCTTATCTGGACGCTTTGGACAAGACAAGACATTTGCTCAGGAAAATGCTTTCTACTATTGGCCAAAGATGCAAACTCACGTTAAGAGATTTGTTGAGAAATGCAAGATTTGTTAGCATGCTAAGGGGAGAAGTCAAAATATAGGATTGTATCAGCCATTGCAAATACCAAACTGGCCATGGGATGCAGTTAGTATGGATGTTGTTTTGGGTTTTCCAAAAAGTGAAAGAGGAAATGACTCCATTTATGTTGTGGTAGATAGGTTTTATAAAATGGCTCATTTAATTGCATGCAAGAAAACTGGTGATGCAACACATATTTCTAATCTTCTTTTTTTTAGAAGTTGTAAGATTACATGGATTTCCTATGAGTATTGTGTCTGGCAAGGATACCAAGTTTATTGGTCATTTCTAGAGAACTCTATGAAAGAAACTTAGTACCAACCTTAGTTTCAGTTCAACCTGTCAGCCTCAAATGGATGAATAGACCAAAGTAGTAAACAGAAGCTTGGGAAATATATTGAGGAGCTTAGTATATAAAAATCCTAAGCAGTGGGATTTATCACTTGCTCAGGCTGAGTTTGCTTATAATAATGATACTACCAATCGAAGCACTAGGATGATTCCATTCCATATTCTTTTTGGAATGAATCCAAGAGGTGTGTATGAGCTCGGAAATTTAGGAAAACAAGAGATAAGGAGCGCAAAGGCTGAATAGTTTCCAGAATAGATGCAGAAACTACAGTAATATGGAAAAAACTGAATGTAGGAAAGTAGTGGAAAATACAAGCAGAGAGTTGATATGAAGAGGAAAGAAAAATAATTCCAATTAGGTGACCTAGTCATGGTGTACCTGAGAAAAGAAAGTTTCCTATTAGGAATTACAACAAATTAAAGACGAAAAGGATAGGAACATGTAGAAATCTGAGGAAATTTTCTTCAAATGCATATGAGATTGAATTCCTAGAAGGAATTGTAATATCACCTATCTTTAATGTTGTAGATTTGTAACTGTACAAAGGAATAGAGGAAGAGCTACTAGAAGACTATACATAAGAGGAAGACCAGACTTTGAATTGGAACGAACAGATGCGAAAGACGAAAAAGAAATAAGTGGAAGGCATTTTGGAGAAAAGAGTAGTAAATAATACCAAAGGAAAAACTTACTATCAATATCTAGTCAAATGAAAAGGAAACCCTGTGGAAGATACCAGTTGGATGAAAACAATAGAGTTACAAAAGTTTAGTATAGATTCTAAAGCATTCATGGATCAATATTTTCTTACCCAGGAGTCTCATGCAAGATCATACAGATTTAGCCAGCAATGTGATTGGATGTTCACATGTTGTGGCTAAACATGAGGTGGATAAACATTGGACATTAATATTTTACATAGTTTTAAATGAGAGAAGTTAGTTTGTTTGGGTTTGTTAAATCAATTAGGAATAAAAATAGAAATTGGTTTCTCCCTGTGAGGAGATTAATCCAAGCAGGAAATGAGCTTATAAAGAGAGTCGCATTTGTTTGTTGCAGTGGCTCAACAGAAATCTATTTTAGGTGAGAAGGACCCCTTTAGATTGTTATATAAGTATATAAGATAGGTGAGAGAGAGAGTAGAGTGTGGGATAAATTGAGACAGTGTGAAATAGGTGTGCGAGAGGCGAGAGCAGAGAGAGCATAAACAATTATAATAACCAACCGATCAAGGGATTGGCTATTTAAATTCCTTTATTATTAATTTTCAAGTGTTTTTTATCGATCGGGCTTCTGTTCAAACTATTTGTTTAAAATCTATTGAATAGCATATATATTAAGTTATATAGCAGAAGAACAATCAAATTGCAAGCGTGACAAGGGCCGTAGATTTGAACCTGATCAATAGGAGAGATCTCATTGCAAGTCGAAAACCATCGCACATCGTACAGAAACGAGTTTAACATTAAAAGGTTGTGAGTTAAATTGTTTTATCAGCGATGCGAAGTGAGGAGTGGAGAGACAATGGGGATTTTCAGATCTGAGACTAATCAAACGATGGAGATCACAGTGCTAGGAAACAATTTCACACTTCGCAAGATTTAGGAAATAAGTGTTAAGACATCACAAAGTAAACTGTTTTATTTGTGATGCGAAAAGGAGGAAGACACGTGTTAGCTCAATGAATTTTCTCACTTTGCAAGATTTAAGAAATAAGTGTTAAGACATCACAAAGTAAACTATTTTATTTGGGATGCAAAAAGGAGGAGGACACGTGTTATCTCAACGCAGTTTCGGAATTTGTAACGATTAAAGTTTAAGTGTTAAAGCTAAACTGCAAATTGTGTGATTTGTGATAGCCGGTGACTGGTGAAGCTTGTCATGGGACCCTCCGGTCGGAGATTCTGTACAAAAGAATTGTTTTGGGTTATATGTGTTTTGTTTATCATAATGTTGTTGATCGCGCCATATGTATCTATGTATGTTTAACGAGCCCCGAAGTTAAACCAAACCCACTTCGGGTAATAAGGTTGTGTAGAGTGTAGACTCTATAGTTTCCACGCATACTCTGATATTTCTATAGCTGATCTGCATCAAAGAAGAAAAAACCTAACACAGACCTAGAATTGTAGAGGCAAACTTGTATGAGAGGGCACCAAGAAAATCATAGTTAGATGAATGGAAAAATAACATCCAGCGCAATAGAAAATTCAGCAAAATTACTAAAAGAGGAAAGGTTTACCTAGATTCCCCTCCGCTAGGTCGACTCTATTCTACCTGCGTGCACAAAGAAGTAAAACCCTTAATTAGAAGTGGAGAATAAATTAAACATTTCAAGGTGAATTATAATTAAGGAAAAATTACCAACAAGTTTAGGGAATTTACTTGACAGGAAGAACGCTTAAGTGGCAGCAGCCTATCTACACTTCCATTCCACCCTATCCTTATAGCAACATAGATTTGGGAGGAAGATACTCAAATTAAAAATGAGACCGTGAAGCAAAATTAAAAGATAGAGGAATTTATGATACGATATACTAAAAATGTCTTTCATTTTAAAAGAAAAGAGGAAAACTGGAAGTCATAAGGGTATATTGAAATAACCTAAATTTTAATTCACATTTCCAGTTTAATGCTACACCTCGACAACAAGGGCAGAGGTTTAATAACTTAGGAAATTAGAAAACTGGTTCAAGTATCTAAAACGAAACCAAGAAATTCAACAAACGACAAAACAACATGTCCTAGTGTTAAATATTAGCTCAACAAGGAGCTTAAAAACTAGTCGGTATAAGAATAACTTTGCACTACAAGTCAAGGGTGGATAACCGATTGAAATAAAAGGTTTGTAGTTAGATGTCAATACTTTACCTGCAAAAAATATTTGGCGGACAACAGTCATTACCCATATACTTGGCCATAACATAAAAGAAACTTCAGTTCTAAGTGTAATTGGTCTTCAGAAATGACATAAACAGAGAAATATTTGGCAAAAATTTTACCTGTGAGTGGATTAAGACCCAACCACCATGTTCTCCATGTTGGTCTCATATTCCAGCAGTGTTAAATTTAGGTTTTTCTATCACACATGAGGAGAAGGCTTGCTCATGCTTTGATTGGATTTCGCAGCCTCTAGCACCCCTGTTTCCAAACCTTTGAGATAAGAAATGGGTCAGGACAAAACTGAGATAGCATATAACCACCTAGGGTTACACCAACACCCTTATGACCACTGATCCTTACCACGCATTCATATCAAACCTCCACCTGGAGAATCTCAACCTACCTTGAAAGCCAGTGATGTCACATGGAGGCAACAATGGGTCATGGTGTTCTTTGTTGTGAGCTTATGGCAGAAACATACCTCTACGTAGGTATATATTTGAGTGCTAGCCATAGAAAGGTAAGGAAATAAATTCATTAAGGATCACATAGTTAATATTTTTTAATATATTTGCCGAAATGGAATATATTTTCACAGCTATTGTATTCCAAGGTTCGATCAGCCATAAGTCTAATGAAGGATATGTTAATGTCATATTTGATTACTTAGATGATTAATATTACTATTTGCAGGTAAAAGTATCACTTAATTAGGTTAGGTGTGCATTCGAGGAGAGTTATGTTCATTATGGTCTTTTACTTTTATATATATTTAGTTTCCATTTTGCTTAAATTTGTAGGGAAAAGGGTAGATGGTGTACATAAGGTAATTATGATTCCAGAAAAGTGAGAATGGTGGTGTAGTGCCATAAAGGTGAGAAGTCAAGAGACCTCAATATTCTTCATCATTCTCATATTAAAGTTAAACATTGAATTAAAAAAAAATGAATTAATGAGGGGATCTCATAAGTATAGGGTTACATATGAAAACAAAATATTAGTATGGCAAGGACATGAAAAATGGGATAAATGTGATAAGGAAACCATATATTATTAAATTATATTGAAATGAATCCTAGACCTCAGAGAGTGAGTTAGTAGAAAAACAAAAATTAGGTACGCTACATAAACTGGAAAGCAAAAGTGGTTGTGCATCGTGGTATATATTGTTCGAACGAGAAAAATGATATGGAGGCATAGATGAGGCACAACAACAATAAGAAACATTTCCATGTAGAAGCATTGTTTCATGCTTGGGTATGATTCTTTGCATATTATTCAAACATGCGTGGGAGAAAGTTTATGTAGCCTTTTTCGAAATCAACAATGCTTAGAGTTGAGGTGGGAGTTGATTTAAGTTTTAAAAGCATGAGGTGTGTTAGCTTACAATTTTGGAGAATCACATGAGGTGGGAGTGGAAGTAGGTAGGGCAGAAGGGTTTTTGTGGTTTTTATAACATAGCCACCGTTGTGCATTTATTGTCTTTTTCTATGCATAAAGGAGGCGTCTTCTTTCATTTTTATCTGCATTTCCATTGTTTGATGGCATATCTAAGTAATTACAAATAATTTATTGTTAGAATGGGAATATAATTAGATTATGCAAAATTATAAATAAAGTGTGCATGCATAGAAAATAGATCGTGAATATTTATGTTTTAAAAGTAGTTTATATAATAAAATAAAAAACTAGCAGTCGTGAATATTTATGTTTTAAAAATAGTTTATATAATAAAAGAAAAAACTAGCACTGCTAGGAAAAGAGTGTGTCCATGGCATGCTTGAAATTTTACAAAGATACATGATATATTTGTGTGAAAATTCGTTATGGTAGCCTTTAATGTCCAAATAAATACACTAAGATATTGGATTTTTTTTCTTTTAATTAAACATGTTTGATAGATAACATGAATAGTTATAAAAGTAAATATTCAATGTATAGACATGTAGACATTGTACAAATGTTTTTATGTATTTTCTATTAAATCGAAAGGAGTAAAAATACATATCTTTGATTTTTTGAACAAGAGTCTTGGCAAGAACTAGTGTATTACAAAAGCATGGAGATATTGTACAGGACTATGGATCAATGATTTGTACATATATGATACTCCAAGTACAAAATGGTAGTGTCCCATGTCCCTTCATGGCATGAAAAGATATTAAAGGTGACATGTAGTAGATCATTTTTTATCATACATCGCTTGTATATCTTGGAGGACCTCTTTACATGAAAAGTTGTAATGAAGTTCTTATGAATTAATCAATACTCTTTGTAAATTATCAATGTAATTGAAAAGTATGTTTTGATGGAAAGTGTTACGATGTAAAGACGACTTGAAATTCTTCCAAAAATTTCTTTGACATCAGATGGTTAAAAGGGAAAAAAGAAACAAATATTTGGTTGTAATACCCATGAGCTCATTTTTGGCATCATTGAAAAGTTTAACATTTTCTAAGTTCCTAGTGTGGTCATGTAATTCAATTATGAGTTTGTAAGAGTAGTCACATTCTGGGAAGTCACCGTTACATTTTGTGCGGTGCCACATATTGTTAGAATGGTGCATCATTTTTTTCATGCATTTGTTGCCATTGAAACTCAATGAGTATGTAAGAAGGTAGAAATCGTCCATGTGAATAGAATTTATAGTTGTACAGACAAGAACCTATATTTATTTCTTAGAAATTTCCATGCAAGAAATATCGTAAATCGTCATTCGCTCTCAGGTCCACCTAGTAATAATGTTGTATTTTCTGCTCAAATATGGAAAGGAAGAATTGAAGCCTATTTCACAAAACCATGTTTGAATTTAGTGAGTTTCTTCAATGTTTGCATTTATGGTAATATTTCTGCTGGAGAAATTCCCTATGGTGATTATGTTTAACTCATATACATTACCTCGTTTGATTGAAAGGACTGGTGGGTTGTCAAAAGAGCAAAACTAAACAAATTTCTTCCCTCCAAAGGCACAATAATCTCCCCATAATGTTACATCAATCCTAAATCCTGACATGTTGTTTAATGTGATGTTTTTCCTAAGTGTTTTAGTTTCATCCCATCATTGGATTTTCGAGGCAAGTGAGGTGAAACTCATAATACCAATAACATAAATATTTGTATTTTGGCTTAAAAACTTTATTTCATTGATGGTTTTTAAATCGAAGCATTGATAAGGAAAGGTTGGATCATCTTGCGTACATGGCTTGGTCGTGGATGCAACAAAAAATTAAATCTCCCATTTGTTCTTTAAATAGTTGTAGTTTTGGTTTGTTTCTATTACTTTGCCATTCGAAACAATGCATAGTTTCCCAACTTGGATTAGATTATAAAAGGATTCAACCAACTCAGTGAGTGCATAAAGGTGTATTTCATCTCTATCCTCATCAATGAGGTCAAATCCAAAGAATTTTCCAAATCAACACACGTTGTTGTAAGTCGTCAATGTTGTCTTCACAGTTTCCATACTCTATATCGAATAATATCTATGATATGGGTTCAATGAATTGAATGAGAAAACTATAGGTGTGGATGTATTCGTTGGAGTTATTGTAGAGAGAATACCTTCTTGTGATAATGAAGAAATAGTTTGGGATGTGCTTGTCTTTGCATGCATTAGTGTTGATGGGTCTTTAGTCATTGCTAATATACAACTTAAAACCTCAAGCTCAATAACTCTTATCGACCTTATGGAAATGGAAGAATAAGAAGTCAACTTAGTGTTCATTAGTGTTTTTGGTTAATGCGAGGAAGTGAAAAAAAAGACAAAAGTATGAAGGAAACTAAAGAAAAATTTTAGGCCTTACGAAGAGTGTTTAAATACGGTGGAAGATAATTTCTTAAAAAGAATGATCGAGTTGACTTCGATGTCTTTAGATGCAACTTTTCTAGTATATGCAGTTGGTAGCAAAGCCTGGTGTTAATGAGTTCCATCAAAAATGGTAATTTGGAAGTGTGAGGATGTATTTCTTAATGAGTTAATAGAGATTATGTCAATTATTTGGAGTAGTGGTAGAAACTTCGTAGATCCGTTCAAAAAAATATAAATGGCATTGCTAGTCAAGGCCAACTCCATTATTTCAGCACGTTACAATCTTTGTTTGTGAAGATAAGCATGTAATTCTATTTAATGCAATGGAAGAGATATTAAAACATATAACTATAATTTATGCAAACGAATCATGAAATACAATGGAAAATTAAAGCTTCTAAAATCGCAAATTAGAATTCCTTCAGCAAGGATATCAAGAATAGTGGAATAATGTAAGTTCCAACCTTTTTTTTGCTTTGTTTTTGTTTTGGTTGGGATATAAACCACCCAATTTTCCATCTAGAGTGTGTGATAGAAACTATGGGATGTGTTGTATTTTGTACTCCTAAAAAGGTATGCTGGCATTCAAAAATTGAAAATTTTTCTTGAAACTCCCTTATATCTATACACTGACAATGGTCCAATGCACTCCGACCACTCCTAGGTATTCTATATATTACAGAACCATCTTTTCTTTTAGAATATTTTAATTTCCTTTTGGTCTTTAAACAGAACAAGAAGCATCATTAATTTCCTTTATATGTAGAATACTAAATGAATTTAAATAATTATTTTAAAAATTATTTTATTTAATTATTTCAATTTTTTTTAATAATTATTTTAAAAATTACATAATTTTATAAATTTAAAAATTAATATAATTAAATAAAAATAATGAAATTCTATTTTAAATTTAATTTTATTAAAAATTTGGAGAAAAATATTTTTATTTTTTATTTTTATTTTATCAAAATTCTTTTATTTTATATATTTTAAATCAAACTATTCCATATTATTTAAACATTTAACTTATTGATATTTTCAATTAAAATATTTCTTGATAATGAACTAAACTGGTTAATTCGAAACATATCTACAACATTTGTTTACATGTGATTTTCACCAAAAAAAAAAAATTATACACATAAAATATTTTTATTAATTTAAACATTTAACCTTTCTAAAATTTTAAATTATATTTTTCCTACTCTTAATGATTACATATTACCTATTTGACAACATAACGTCTCAATGAGAAGCTATAAAATATACTTCCCCTTAACCATAAAATGTGTTTGAAATTTGTTGACTAACCTAATATAAAACAGTGATATATGCTGATTAATTTATAAGTCACACAATATGCACATGGTTCTTAATTAAATGTAAAATAAACCCACAATCGTGCAAATCAATAACGATGTTAACTTTAAACTTAAAAAAAATAAAAAAATCCCATTACATCTTTATTTACCATCGATACATGCAAGTCTTTTGACTAAAGTTTTCCAGCAAATAATAGTTATAGCGCTGAAACTATTTTATATTAAAAAAGAGTATTGTTGTAAATTGAAGAAGAATGACTTTAGACTTTTAAGAAAGCATTTACTAGCTCTAACCAAAACCAAACCAACTACGCACATGATCTGACACATATCTTGGAAATTTATATCCGCGGATTTGTTCCTTACCCATAAGTCCAAACCAAAACATAGAGAAAATTCCCATGACATTTTTATTGACATGAATACATGCCCCGAATCACTGGACTCAGGTTTTCCCAGTACTAGAGGTTTTAGTGCTGAAACTACTTCATATTAAAAAAATACAACTATCCTTGAGAATAGAAGAAACATGGGGTTAGGCTTTAGATTTGCAAGTGTACCTATACTTTGTGTTTGAATCGACAAAGTCATTATTTTCATTTGCATTTGCATTGGTTGAAAGTTACATTACACGTATTTAAGAGAAGAGAAGATAACTTGAGATGAACTCTATGTAATATTTTGAGATGAATTATATGTAGTTTTTATTGGGTGACTTAGAGGATTATCAAACAACATTCATTAACAATCATTAGAATTTATGAGGGTTCACTTCTTAACTCGTGATTAACGGTAGTTTTATTAGGAAATCTGCTTCTTTTCCAAAATTATATCCATGTAAGTGAAGCTTAAGCATGGTAAAAGAAGGCAGTTGAGTTCGCCTCAGGGCTTTCATAACTCAAAAGGAAAAATTGCAAGTTCATTCTAGTAAGACTTGAAGACACTAAGGATTTCAATATAATTGTGACTAATTCCACTTTACCTTTTTGTTGTAAATTCAATTTATATATCGTTGGATGTAGCTTCACATGATGATGTTTATTTCAGTCTATACTTTTTTTTTTTGTTGTAAATTCAATTCATATATTGTTCGATATAACTTCACATGATGATGTTTATTTTAGTTTGACATTTCAAAGGTGAAGGAGCATGTGTTTTCTATAAAATTTTATTACAAGGGTTCACCTCCCCTACTTGTGGACGTGGATAGAGTCATAGTTCAGGTAAGGCGTCTCTCCTCCGATCTTAGGTTCCTCTTCCTTAAATGGTTCAAAATTGGTTTTATTCACTATTAAGAAACAATCATATTAACTTGTTGAGTTACATGTGATTGTGAAAGGAAAAAAGATAAAAAAAAGATCCTAGTTCTCACTTGAAAGGAAACAAACAATATCAAGAAATTTTGAAATGTTCCACACAAATTGGCTTTGACTTCAAGTTTGAAAATTAATTAGAATCAATCTTAATATAGAATATCATAATAATGAAGGAATAAAAAAATAGAATCCTAAAAGATAGAGATGAAATACGAAACATTAAAAAATATGCAAAGGCGCTCCATATGGTTTGCATCATGACATATAAACATTTGCATTTGCATATGCTAGTGGAGCTCTCCAGTCTTGTTAAATTTGGTGTCTCAGGTTCTGTTTGAATTATCCAACAACATTCATTTGCAATCATTAGAATTTATGAGGACTTGACTTCTTAAGTAATGATTCATGGTAGTTTCAGTATAAGTTTTGTTTCTTTTTCCCAAAATCTGTTCATGTAGGTGAAGCAAGCATGGTAGAAGAAGGTAGTTGAGTTCACCTAAAAATCATAGATTTCATAACTCAACACAGAAAATTGAAAATTCATTCCATTAAGACTTAGAGACACCAAAGATTTCAGCATCAATGTGATTGATTCCACTTTAACTTTTTATTGTAAATTCAATTAATATATTAGTGGATCTAACTTCACATGATGACATTTATTTAAATATATACCTTTTTGTTGTAAATTCAATTCATATATTGTTAGATGTAACTTCACATGATGATTTTTATTTTAGTTTCACATTTCATAGGTGGAAGAGAATGCGTTTTCTATCTGTTTGTATTGCAAGGGTTCTCCTCACTTACTTGTGGACGTGGATAGAGTCATAGAATCCATGGAAATATCAGTAACATATGAAAATTTCAATTCGTTTGATGCATATATTTTTATCAATACCATAGTTCTAAGTCAATAGTCACTCCTCTGATCTTAGGCTCCTCTTCCTTAAATGGTTCAAAACTTGTTTTATTCTCTATTAAGAAATAATATTAATACCTTGCTCAATTACATGTGATTGTGAAAGAAAAAAACTAGAAAAGGTCATAGTTCTTACGCGAAAGGTAACAAACCATATGAAGAAATTTTGAAAGAAAATTTATAGGGCCACACAAATTGGATTTGACTTCAAGTTTTAAAAGTAAACATGATAGATCTTAATATAGAATATTATACTAACCAAAGAGTAAAAAAATATAATATTATACTAACCAAAGAATAAAAAAATAGAAACCTAAAAGATAATGAGCAAAGAAAAAACATAAAAAACATGCAACGGGGCTCTAGACGGTTTGCATCATCAGATATAAAACATTTTCATTGCCACATGATAGTGGAGCTCTCAAGTCTAGTTTAATTTGTGTCTCAAGTCCTTGTTGTTCCAACTATGAAATCAACCTCCTATTCTGAGTGGCATGCATGTCCCTTCTTAATTTTTTCACACAAAATGCAGAGTCATTGCTTGATAGTAGTAAAAAAAGAGAAGTGGAATACTTTGGTTTTATTTTTGGTTGCTATTTTCACCCCATTAAGGTGCATTGGAGCCTTTCCATTGTCACATGAGCATGGATAAATTGCTAATGGAAACGACAGGAATAATAAGAAACAAAAAATATATAGAGAACAAAGATGAAAATTACTCAGAGGTTGGAGAGAGCTCATTGAAAAATAGTCAACAAATGCAAATTACAGTCATAGGAACATAAACACCCTCAGTCAAAGTATTAGGCAAGGCATAAGATAGATAACTCAGGCCTACCTAAGAGTGAGAGGGATCATAGAGAACCACACAAAGACATATCATAACTGAAACGAGTCCACTAAGAGTATCTAAGATAATGAAAAAATAAGCACAGCAAGGCATCACAGCATGGTAGCAGTATAAAAAGGAATTAAAATGAAAAAAACAATATGAAGAAATTTTGAAAGATAAATTATAGCACCACGCAAACTGATTAATCTTTGCAGATAGCATAGCTCAAATACAATCTCATGAAAAGTATGAAAGTGGATTATCCAACAACATTCATCTTTTATCATTATAATTTATGAGGGATTGACTTCTTAAGTAGTGATTAAGGGTAGTTTTTCTATGAATTTTTATTATTTTCCCAAACTTTGTTCATGTAAGTGAATTGTAAGCAAGGCAGAAGAGGGCAGTTGAGTTTGTCTCATAATCAAGGCTTTCATAACTCAATAGGGAAAATTGCAAGTTGATTCCTTAAGACCTAGAGACACCAAATATTTCTAGTAATGTGTGCACATTATAGGAATATAAAACATTTCCTAAGAGCTCCTACCTAGAGTTGATTTAGAACACAGTGATTGGAAGAATATTTAAGCTTAAAATGAGAAGATATGTATAGTTTATGAGAATACGAGCGCTTTTTTGGAAAATATGGCTATATTTGTAATATGAATAAATTTTTAAAGAAAATTTATAGGGCCACGCAAACTTACTATTCTTTACAGATGGCATAACCTCAAATGTAGTCTCCTGATAAGTATAAAAGCAGATTATCTAGAAGCATTCATCTGTTATCGTTATAATTTATTTCAGATGATTGATGTTTATTTCAGTATATACCTTTTCTTTGTAAATTAAATTCATATATTGTTGGATGTAACTTCACACGATGATGTTTATTTCAGTATCACATTTCATAGGTCTAGGAGAATGTGTTTTCTATATGTTTGTATTTCAAGGGTTCTCATTGCTTACTTGTGGAGGTGGATAGAGTCATAGAATCCATGGAAATTCCAGTAACCTATGAAAATTTCAATTTTCTTGATGGATATATTTTCATCAATATCATAGTTCAAGTATGGAGTCCCTCCTCTAATCTTAGGTTCCTCTTCCTTAGATAGTTCAAAATTGGTTTTATTCTCAATTAAGGAACAAAAAACATAATACCCTGTTGAGTTACATGTGATTGTGAAAGAAAAAAGCTAAAAAATGGTCCTAGTTCACACTCTAAAGGAAAAAAACAATATGAATAATGTTTGAAAGAAAATTTATATGGCCACACAAATTGGATTTGACTTTAATTTTGAAAAGTAACCAGAATAGATCTTAATATAGAATATTATACTAATGAAAGAATAAAAAAAATACAACTCTAATACATAGACCAAAGACAAAACATGAAAAACACGTAAAGGGGCTCCAGATGGTTTTCATCATGAGATACAAACATTCACATTTTAATATGCTAGTAGAGCTCTCAGGTCTAGTTAAATTTGGTGTCTTTGGTTTTTCTTGTGCCAACTATGAAATCAACCTCCTCTTTTGAGTGACATGCATGTTCCTTCTTAAGATGTTCACCCGAAATGTAGAGGAATTTCTTGATAACATTTAAAAAAAGAGAAGTGGAATACTTTGGTCTCATTTTTGGTTGCTAGGTTCATCCCATTATGTTGCATTGGAGCTTTTCCATGGTCACCTGAGCATGGAGCCATTGTTAATGGAAACAACAGGAATAATTAGAAATAGAAAATGTATATAGAACAAAGATGAAAACTACTCAGAGGTTGGAGAGATCTAAATGAACAACAGTCAACAAAGGCATTACAGTCATAGGAACATAAAAACCTTGATTCATAGTATTAAGCCAGGCATACAAGGGATAACTTAATCGTACCTAAGAGTTAGAGGGATCAAAAAGAAATACACAAAGAAGAACCACACAAAGACATATGAGAACCAAAGTGAGCCCACTATGAGCAGCGAATATAATAGAAAATGCAAAAAAAAAAGGAATCAGAGCATGGAAGAAACATAAAAAGGAATCAAACAGAAACAAACAATATGAAGAAGGTTTGAAAGAAAATTGATAGGGCCACAAAAACTGACTATTCTTTGTAGAAGGCATCACCTCAAATAGAGTCTCCTGAAAAGTATGAAAGTGGATTATCCAGCAACATTCATTTTTTATCATTAGAATTTATGATGGCTTGACTTCTTAAGTAGATATTAAGGGTAGTTTGAAGTATGCATTTTGATTATTTTCCCAAAATATGTTCATGTAAGTGAAGCATAAGCATGGTAGGAGATGGAAGTTGAGTTCACCTTAGAACCACGGCTTTCACAACTCAACAATGAAAAATGAAATTTCAATCCATTAAGACTTGGAGACAACAAATATTTCTCAGGTGAATTTAGTGTGTGCACATTTCGAGTAATGTGTGCACATTCTAGGAATATCGAACATTTCCTAAGAGCTCCTACCTAGAGTTGATTTAGAACATAGTGATTCACATAGTCTTGAGCTTACAATTAGATGAAATGTATAGTTTATGAGAATATGAATGAAGAAATACAAGCTCAAAAGGTTAGGTCAAGTGGATTGATCCATTTAGTGTTCGTTGAATCCCGACCTACTGTTAGCACCCATGTGAGGGAATATTTCTTAAGCTAAGCGTGAAAAAATAACATATTCGAGACTAATCACCACATGTTGGAAATCCCTTCGTAAATCCGCCCTCTATGTTCCTCAAATTCACATCAACACGGGAACTTGGGTACACTTCTTTGTCACCATGCATATGTTTATGTTTAGCTCAGCTTATCCCTACCTCCTTCTCTCCTAGGCTTCTTGGAGAGTTTGATAGAAAAATTATAAGGCCACAGAAATTGACTATTCTTTGCAGCTGGCATCACCTCAAATACAGTCTCTTGAAAAGTATGAAAGTGGACTATCCACCAACATTCATACATTATCATTAGAATTTATGAGGGCCTGACTTCTTAAGTAGTGATTAAGGGTAGTTTCAGTATGAATTTGGCATCTTTTCCAAAACTTTGATCAGGTAAGTGAAGCATAAGCATGGCATAATAAGGCAATTGATTTCGCCTCAGAATTAGGCCTTTCATAACTCAACAGGGAAAACTATAAGTTGATTCCATTAATACTTGGAGATACCAAATATTTCTGAGGTGACTTTAGTGTGTGCACATTTCCAGTAATCTATGCACATTATAGGAATATAAATTTTTTTGTAAGAGCTCCTACTTATAGTTTATTTAGAGCACAGTCATTTGCAGAATCTTGAATATTACAATTAGAAGACATGTAGAGTTTATGAAAATACCAGTGACTTTTTGGACGATCTATCTATATTTATAATGTGGTGTATGAGGCATAGTTAGCAGGTCAGAGGAACTACGTTTTGTGTTCGGGTTGATGCAGGCCAATTGCAATTCATACTGCAGTAGGGAGCTACCAATGCACAATTGTAATATGCCAAGCCGTTGTCTTCAATGCTTCAGAAAATGGAAATTTTTGTATCAAAACTTAACCTTCAACAAAGTAAGGAATTGTTGTTACGGATGGTTTTGAACCGATAGCAATTAGAGCTACAAATGCATGAGAGAAATTATTTGAGGGAAATATGGAACCCTCAAAGAAGAGAAAAGATGAAACTTATACAATGACTTTCAATTCCTACCTACAGTAGAGAGCACAAATTTAATATGCCAACAATTGCTCAGAAGGTGTCATGAATAGGTAAAGCAGAAGTGATACAGGAAATAAATAAATTCTTCCTTGACTTTGAAGTCTTGGATGCAACAAAAAATAATTGATTTCAGTGACATTAAAGAATTGATCCATTGAGTTGACACAAATCAGTTCATCCAGTTAAACAATTGATCCAGTCGTGCATCATGGCACAGTAAAATTCAGTTGGCTTGTGTGCTGATAAGGATCAATTGACACTAAACATTTCATCTAGTTAAATAGTTGATCTAGTCGTGCATCATGGAAAAGTAAAATTCGGTGACCTATGTGCTGATGGGATCAACTCACACAGCTCATCCAGTTAAAGGAATGATGTCATGGCTAACCTGTGTGCTGATGGGGATCTTGATAAAGGAATGATGTCATTTTTAGACAACGGGACAGATGTCAACACAATAGCAAAAGGATTGATAATGGTTGGATTGACCATTTTCAAGAAAGAAATGCCCATCGAAGTAAAAATTAAGCATTTTCAATTTCTCCCATTTTAAATGAAAAACATAACATATTATTTTAGATTTTAAATATAAATGGTTAACTTGATAATATTTTTTTATATTTTATATTTTTAATTTTTAATCTTAAGATGGATATATTTAAATATTTTTATTTTTAACAATTTTTATAATATTTAAAATTAATAAATAATTGAAATTAAATTCTATATAAGTTAATAAATTTTCTTTACTTTTCATATAAATAATTGTTTTAGGGTTTGCTATTTAAGTTAAAATTTATGTTTTACTAAAAATTGTATAATAAATTATAATTTATATTGGTCAATGATAAATTAATAGTGGTCAATACTAAAATAGAATCCTATAGTCTTGTTTTAGCAAGAACTCATAAATTCAGATGTAAAATGGTTGAATTAATTGCTTGATCAACAACAAGAATTTACATAAATTTGGTGAATAGTAACCACTACTAACTCTACATATTTACAATTTTATTCCTACATTAAGTGCTTAGGAAAACATAAATAATGGTGTAAAGTAACTCCTTTTGTTATGTTATTTTAGTAGAGTATAAGTTATTTTGAAGGATTTTTTATTATTATTATATTTTAACAAGAAAGGTTAAGAATTAAAGGTTACTACACAAATATCTAAAATTCATTCATGAATATTGCAATGATATCTATAAATTATGACATAAAATATGTGAGATAGTTATTGACATGGCACATGGCATTATGATATAGGCTATAATAAGACCTTCAATTTATGGGCAAATCAAATGTTTGAAAATTAATTTTTAAATAATATTTAAAAATAAATATTTATTTTTCAAAATTAAATATTACAAGTTACATTGTTCAATGCTAGCCAACCATTTAGAGGGACTAATAACTTATAAATATCATACATGGTAGTTAAATAAATTTCAATTAATAATTATATTTATACAAACCTTTTGAAATAATGAATAATAAATATTCCACCACCACCACTTTATCATAGACTCAACATATAGCCAATTGCTTTTATATGGGCTTCTCAAATAAAGAAAATAAAGAGAAAGTGAATGAAAATAACATTTTGGGTTGACACAAAAAGTAATGGGGTAACATGTAAAACATTGACAAAAGACTTTGCAATGTCACAAACAATAATTACAAAATAACAAAATCTAGAAAAGCCTAAACAAAAATGTTTAAAAATGTCATGGTGGTTCTCATCACTAAAATGCACAAATTGTTATATAATATTTTGTCAAAACATATATTTTTAAATTTTTATGTACCTTAGATTTGCATATACATATGTGCTAGTATATAAAAATTATTTTAGAAAATATATTTCTCTCTTTTCGCCCAAAACACACAAGATTTTGATTTACTGAATATACATAAATTGAAAAATGAATAACAATACATATAACATAATTCACCTACTGGTTATGTGATCAAACAATTAGAAAATAAATTTAACATTAAAAAAATTTACTGAATTTTATTAAACGTCACATATAAATAAAACAATTATTGGTTCAATATAGAAATTCTATCGTAACCATACAATCAAGTAGTTGAGAAAATATCTAAACAGAACACCAAGGTAGGAGTTATTTTAGTTGGACTAAATCTCTCAAATCTAACTAATTAACAGGTAACCAACTGAAATAACAATTACATTTATGATCTCCCCAATCGAGGTGCGAAGTGTGCCGAGGGAAGTGTGAGGTAGCAGGATGATTCAGGGGCATTAGGCTAAAACAAATTCTATGTATTTTTGTTAGACTTAAGGGTTTCTAGTTTTCAAGAGAGTTAGATTTTATGTAGTGAATTTAGTGGGTTTTAATTAATTTTAGTTAAATGTGGAGATAATTGTAACTGCCCTCAAATGATTAGTGGGCATATGAAGAGATGAGAGATTCAGAAAAAACTGTAGTGTAGAAATGAGTTGGAATCAGTTTCCACAAATCTAGGGACTTAGTATAAATTTAGGAAATCTGGAAATTTAGGAGTTTTGTTGAGCTGTTAGAGGAGTTGAATCGATTCATTATTTCTTGTATAAATGTAAGCCTCAAAGGCATTAATAGGTAGACCTGCATAGACCTGCATAGACCTGTAGAGCCGGACAGAGTAGGAGATTAAAAGTCCATTTAAATTGAAGATCTCGCCAACCAAGGAATTTTGTAAGTAAACCCATATATATATTATTAAAGAATTGTTTTATTATTACATGTCCATTGGTTGAATTTATTTCAGTGTGAGAATGACTTCAATCTCCGTGAGCTGGGTATGAGTAAGACTCCGTAATTTGTTTTAAAATTCTGTCTGCGTATTCAGTGATGAGAGCGTATGAGGAATGTGTGATAAAACCCTGTGTTAAGAGTTAATGTCGATGTGTTGATTTTCTTCAAGAAGTAATTGTATGGTGAGGCGGAATATGAGTCTTTGTGTAAAGGTTAAAATTGTAATCCTATACATGACTGGGTTAATGGTGCTTCCGCACACATTGATAAATTAATGGGAATGCCGAGGTTGGGTACTCTGAAATGTACCTATGTGAATCGTTTTATTAAGACTGGTCATTAGTCACGGCATGTATCAATTTTTTTGAATAGCTGTGACCTTGAAATTAGCATTCAATATAAGAGAACCAAAGCAAGAGGAATTTTCTATTGTAATTCGTATATGCAGGGTAATTTATAAATAATGATTCATATCCAGAGGCCATATGAAACCCGAGAGTACATACGTAGTGGGAAGCACACAAGCGTGAATTTAAGGGCCATGGCACAGTTGAAGAATCGAATGAAGAAGTGGGGAGAGTTGTAGCGTTGAATAACTGAAGCAAAATCATAATCAAAAGGTTAATAATAGGAATGGAGCCGTGAATAAACGAAGGAGCAGAACCTTGAAGAGGAAAAGTAAAGGCGGTTTTGAGGAGTTAAACCAGCGGTCTAGCATTATTTAAAATTGGTAGGGAGAATGTCGAAAAAAATTGTGATATCACTCGCTGGAGGATGTGTGTCCTGGAGTGGTTTATCAAAACAACTTTTTTCACATTTTTTATGACCGTTAAAGTCCTGTTGGGAAAATAATGCGATTTGCGTCCAACGATTTTTGTGGAAGATCAGACCGCATTCGCATAGCAAGTTACACGTTAGATAACACAAAACTAATGTTTATATTGTGGGCCGGAACAATTATTCCAAGTGAGTATAGTGTCGAGTTTCTACGTATGTTTTCATTTAATGTAAGGAGCATTATAGACTATGGTTGTAAGTTTTAGTCTCGGGATTTAATCCAATATTTATATTAATATATGTTGGTGCTGAGGATCTTAGATAAAGGTGAGCTGGTGATTATACGAAGGGTGTTGACCCAAAGTTATAAGGTTCAAACATTGTTTGAATTCCGAAGGAGTGAGGTAAAGGTTCCATTAAATTCGAACATGAAAAGTACTTGATATATAGACTTGTAATATGGTCTAGCCATAAGGGAACGAAATTAAATTCCCGCATGAAGAGTAATCTATACTGGCTCTTTAACCCTTAATTGGAATAAAGCTTCCAGGTAGATTTTATTTAAATTTCTAGGTTAATAAAAATTGTGAGGTTGCCCAGATAGTTGAGATTAATTGGGACATCAAAATTGGAGATGCATTTTATATGCCAGACAAAATTGGGGACTGTGGGTTTTACCCGTCATCAAGAGGTATCAGAACTAGAATAGCTCTTTGAAAGTACAAGTTTTTGAACTAATTACATGTGTACTAAAGAAGTGATTAAAATTTTGGTTTCTAAATCTATTTAACAGAATTTGCAAATTTTATTAGGTGTGCAGTGAAGGTCTTGAGATGTGTAGAATCTAGAGTTGAAGACAAAGTGTCTTGAAGATTACAGCAAGGGATTCTAAAGTGAAGAAGAAAGTGTGGTAGAACCTAGAGAATTTCCAACAGAGGTTGGATGAAAGAAGAACATATGTGTTCTTGATAAAAGTTGCAGAGTGAAGCCTAGAGAGAGCAGAAGAGAGTGCTCAGAAGGTTCCAGCAGATAGGGGACCATTACTTGCCAAAAGCCATGATCTGGAGGAAATGATTCATGAGGTAATTTGCAGGAAGAGAGCTTGTTGTTGCAGAGGCTTAGTGCAGCGTGTGAGTGAAGAACTCATGGAGGAGGAAATGGCTATTGGTAGCCATATCAGAGATTTCAGAGGTTCTAAGAGAGGCCACAATAGAAGAGTGAAGCAAGATGCCAAGGCAAATGGCATGAGGAAGAAATTCACTGATGAATAATATTGGAAAGAGGTAGCTGAGATCTGGGAGAAGTTCAACAATTTGGAACTGATGATAAAGGAAATCTAGAGAGTTGGTTGGCTCATGAAGAAGAAATTAAAGTGGCAGAGGCTACAGATGAAGAGAGAGCGAATGATAAATGCTCAGCTGAAAGAGAGATTACTCAGGATGATTGAGTATCTGGAGAAGGAATTGAAGACTAAAATTTCAAGTGAGACCAAGAGGTCAAATGGCCTTACATCTGATAAATTTTGTATGTTTGCAGGAAGAACATGTGGGAAAGAACAAACTACTAATTTTTTCACTAAGGAAGAAAATGAAATAGCTAGATATTTTGAAAATGTCCATACACAGTTGGGGAAAGGTTTTGTTTTCCAACATATTGGAAGCAAAGGAAGTTTAAGTGTGATGATGGCCAGAAGCTAGAATTTGAGCAGTCAATTGGACAGTTTGAAGAAACTGAAGAGAAGACCATTGAAGAATTTCGGAAATGTATTGAAGACTTGGAGCAACAAGAATATTTGATGATTGAATCATCAAATGAGACCATGGGGTCTTATGGTTTTACAACTGATAAGTTTTGTGTGAATGCAGGTATTGAAGAAGACAGTTCATATGATGAAATTGTATTTAATGAAGCTGAAAGTTTCCAAGCAAGATATGATGATTATATTTCATAGGAAGATCAAACTGAGTTACTGCAGCAGAAGGAATTCATAAATTCATTGTTTAGTGAAAGAGATTGCTTCAATGAGGACAAGACAATTATGTCTGATGATTTTATTAATGCTAATAATGAAAATTTTCTTTTATTGAATGGCTTGGTGAAAAGTGATGGATAGATAACTAAAGTTATTACAGAGATGGAAGATCAAAATTCTATTATGATAAAAGATGAAGAAGTAGTGATAGCATAAAACTTGGCTTGTGCTAGAAAGGAAGATAGTGAAGACAGTATGAATGTTTCCTCAGATGAGATGACAAGTTTGTGGCATGGGTTAAGTGTTCTAGAGTAGAGGATAGAAACACAGAGAAAAGGTGTTCAGATTGTAAAGGCAGAAATGACTGAGGAAGAGAAGGTTCATTTCTATGAACTAGAGCAAGGAGAAATCCTTGAAGAGGATGATGCAGAGGAGAGACTAACTGACAGTCTCGAGAATTGTTTGAAGGATTGGAATCAGCATACTAATGTGCTGATAGAGAAGGAGAGAATTAAAGGACAACATACTAAAATGATGGCAGAGGAGAGAAAGGCACTGAGGCCTTATTATTTTTGTTTTAACAATTGTTTTGTGAATGCATATTTTTTTGATGCTAAAGAAAATTTGACACCATTAGGAAGTCAATTAAAGGAGGATGAAAATTCTATGGAATTGTTTAATCCATGGAATGAAGAATTTAAGTTGCTGCAAATTATGCTGAATCACCAGGATTCAATGCAAGAGAGAGAACCTCAATTTCAAAATTTGGGATTGAAGAATGTGAAGACACAAAGGAATGAAGACACTGAAGATTTTTTGAGTCTCAGAAAAGAATTAGAGTTGTAGAAATAATAATTGGTGACTGGGTCATCAATTAAGACCACTGGGCCTTGTAATTTTAAAATTGACATGTTGGTTGTGTTGACAGGGACTGCAGAAGACAATCCATCATTTGGAGTTGTCTTGAATGAATATGGGCTGCTAAAGTAAGGTGAGGCTATCATGTCTCATATGCAGAAACTTGTTACTGTTGGTGACATGGAAGAATTGGATTGTATGATGGGCTAAGAGAAACTTGTGGGGCGGACTCTTGGGACTGCTACAGTAGTGGAGAATTAGGATTTTACCCTGATAGAAGATGAAAATGAAGAGTTTTAAGAACTTGATTTGATTGGCAGAATCAATCAAGAAGATAGAAGGCAATTACTGAAGATTGTCAGGGAAAAAGAAGAAGAACATGCTGAAACAAGTTTGCAGCATATTGATGATATGGTTATACAAGAGAGATGGCTGAAATGTTTGCTGAAAACATTTAGAGAAGAGAATGAAATAGCAGAGCAACAAATTGAAGTGTTTCCAGAAGAGGAGGAAGAGACACAAAGATTCTATGACCTTGATGTTTGTCTTATGATTGCAGGTACTGATGGAAAGACTAAAGGATGTTTAGTCTAGGAGAATAAAAGAGATGATGGTGAATGGAAATTTAAATACCAGTGAGAATCGCTGAAGTCAGAGACTGGAGAAATTTTCATGGATGACAATCAAGCAGAGTTTTATTGTTGCAGAGAACAAGAGGGTATGGATGATAGGCTGGCAGTTAGAGCAGGAGCCAGAGCAACCACAAGATTTCAGCAAGTAAAAGCTAAAGCTATAGCAAATGTGGCAGTAAGAGTTTAGCAAATAAGAACTCAGTAAGCAGAAGCAGAGGTAGAATTTTGGCAATCAAGATGGAGAAGTATCCAACAGTCAGAAGACATATTAGACAGAGAAATTGAATTTATGAGAAGATGATGGTGAAAGTGTCTCAGAGGAAGACAGAAGCAAGAAAACAAAGAAGCAAAAGAAGCAGCAGAGGAAGGACAAAAAGAGAATGTATAAGTGCAGCTAGTGGAGCAAGACAGAATAAGATATGGAAGCCTGGAGAAGTGCAAAAGAAGAATACTGCAACAGATGATCAGTTGCAGAACAAAGTTTGGGTTCCAGGAAGACAAGGATTAAAGCACATGATCAGGAGATCATGAATCATTTTAACCTGGGGAGTCTGATGCAGGAGCATTAGGCTAAAACAAATTCCATGCATTTTTGTTAGACTTAGGGGTTTCTACTTTTCAAGAGAGTTAGATTTTATGTAGTGAATTTAGTGGGTTTTAATTAATTTTATTTAAATGTCGAGAGAATTGTAACTACCCTTGAATGATTAGTGGGCATATGAAGAGATGAGAGATTCAGAAAAACTGCAGTGTATGAATTAGTTGGAATCAGTTTCCACAAATCTAGGGACTTAGTCTAAATTTAGGAAATCTAGAAATTTATGAGTTTTGTTGAGCTGTTAGAGGAGCTGAATCGATTCATTATTTCTTGTATAAATGTAAGCCTCAAAGGAATTAATAGGTAGACCTACATAGACCTGCGTAGTGTTGTAGAGTTGGATAGAGTAGTAGATTAGAAGGCCATTTAAATTGAAGATCTGGCCAAGCAATGAAGTTTTTAAGTAAACCCATATACATATTATGAAAGAATTGTTTTAGTATTACATGTGCATCGGTTGAATTAATTTCAGTGTGAGAGTGCCTTGAATCTCTGTGAGCTGGGTATGAGTAAGACTCCGTAATTTGTTTTAAAATTATGTCTGTATATTCAGTGATGAGAGCGTATGAGGAATGTGTGATAAAACCCTATGTTAAAAGTTAATGCTGATGTGTTTATTTGATTGAAGAAGTAATTGTATGGTGAGGCGGAATATGAGTCTCTGTGTAAAGGGTTAAAATTGTAATCTTGTACATGACTCGGTTAATGGTGCTTCCGCACACATTGATAAATTAATGGGAATGTCGAGGTTGGGTACTGTGAACCGAACCTGTGTGAATCATTTTATTAATATTGGTCATTAGTAACAACATGTATCAATGTTTTTGAATAGCTATGACCTTGAAATTGGCATTCAATCTAAGAGAACTGAAGCAAGAAGAATTTTCTATTGTAATGCGTATATGGAGGGTAATTTATAAATAATGATTCATATCCAGAGGCCATATGAAACCTGAGAGTACATACGTAGTGGGAAGTGCACAAGCATGAATTTAAGGGCCATGGCACAATTGAAGAATCGAATGAAGAAGTGGGGAGAGCTGTAGCATTCAAGAACTGAAGGAAAATCGTAATGAAAACGTTAATGATAGGAATGGAACCGTGAATAAATGAAGGAGCAAAACCTTGAAGAGGAACAGTAAAGGCGGTTTTGAGGAGTTAAACTAGTGGTATCGCATTATTTAAAAGTGGTAGGGAGAATGTCGAAAAAAAATGCGATATCACTCGGTGGAGGACGCGTGTCCTGGAGTGGTTTATGAAAACCACTTTTTTCGCATTTTTTCTGACCGTTAAAGTCCTATTGGGAAAATAATGTGATTTGCGTCCCATCAGTTTTGTGGAAGATCAGACAACATTCGCATAGCAAGTTACACATGAGATAATGCAAAAGTAATGTTTATATTGTGGGCCCGAACAAGTATTCCAAGTGAGTATAGTGTCGAGTTTCTATGTATGTTTTCATTTAACGTAAGGAGCATTATAGGCTATGGTCGTAAGTTGTAGTCTCGAGGTTTAATCCGAGATTTATATTAATATATGTTGGCGCTGAGGATCTTAGATAAAGGTGAGCTGGCGATTATATGAAGGGTGTTGACCCAAAGTTATAGGGTTCAAACATTGTTTGAATTCTGAAGGAGTGAGGTAAAGGTTCCATTAAATTTGAACATGAAAGGTACTTGACATACAGACTTTTAATATGATCTAGCCATAAGGGAACAAAATTAAATTCCCGCATGAAGAGTAATTTATACTGGCTCTTTAACCATTAATTGGAATAAAGCTTTCGGGTAGATTTTATTTAAATTTCCAGGTTAATAAAAATTGTGAGGTTGCCCAGATAGTTGAGATTAATTGGGACATCAAAATTGGAGATGCATTTTATATGCCAGAAAAAATTGGGGGCTGTGGGTTTTACCCGTCATCACAGGAGGCCATGGGGGCCACATATCATAATAGTGATGTCACGCGGTGGAAGTGGCAGACGGCTTCGCCCACGCCAAATAATGAAGGCAGTTAATGTGGACGGAAGACATCGAGGAGTGTTAGAACGGTTTTGGGGAAAACGCCACTGTTGGAGGGAGAAAAGGCAGGGTAAAAACATTATGTTAGTTTCTGAGTTGATGATTACTGAGCAGATAACGAAGGCAGCTAGGCAAAAGGCAGGTGAGAATACTAGGGAGTTGGCGAACTCTACGTATTGGTTCCTCGGGTATGTTCTCATTTCTTGTTTTTTCCTGAGTATGACTATCTCTGTGATAAGAAAAGAGATTTGTCTATATGTTATGTTTCTCTTCCCTTGGAATCTATGCATACCACCCTAGTTTAGTTAATATGTTTATTTTGGATGATGCTCTGTCTAGAAGGAATTTCATATGGTTTGCTAAGGTTGATAGCCCATAGTCTTCTCATCTTTGGGTTCTAATTTTGTATGGAAATCTCGCGATTGTTCTCCTTCATCAGTCCTCCAGTGTCTATCATTTGGTTGGTCGTGTTAATTTTGTTATCTTGGGCATGGAGATTGTAGGGGATATGGCGGGTGAAAGTGATGGGGAAACCCTGAGCCCTGACTTGGTCTGTCATTATAATTGTTTCGTTAACCTTGCACGTCATGTAAATAGATTTTCATGTCAAGGTTACAACGTTGCATATCAATTCCATAGTCCTACAGGTCAATTTCACAGCTCTTCATGTCAATTTCTTAGTTCTTCATGTTAGTTTCACAGCTCTTATACTCAATTTCGTAGCTCTTCCTATCAAGTTTACAACGTTGCGGGTCAAATTCATAGCTCTTCTTGTCAATTTTTTAGTTTTTCAAGGCAATGTTACGAACTTGCGTGCATGTCATACAATAAAAATTTGGGGTTTAGGGGTTCCCTTGATTATGTCAATAGGGTCGGGGGTAGATTTCTCAGTACGCCAAATTTCGGGTTGCTGCTTCATGGGGGGGTTAACTCAACTACCAAGCATGTCGATATTTTATTCTTGGGATGCATGGGAGTATTCGTCCAGTTTTTTCCTTTTAGTAATTTTCCGGACTCTAACTCCTTGTTTTTGGTGAGTGGGAACATCTCACTCCTGTATTTCAAGTGTTTAGTCCATGCCTAATTCAAGAAGTAGAACTATTAAAAAATTCTAAAGGTAGAGGCACGCTTATGAGGCCTTGTTTTTGGAACTGATGGATATGAGTAGTGTATCCAGCTCTCATGCTAGCTTAAGAGGTTGTCACTCATTGAAAACATAAATACTTCCAAGGATAAAGGAATTTGGATAAAAGGTCAAGAGAACATGAAAATGGTTGAGATAGCGACCCTCAATAAGTAGGATAATATTCTATTGAAACTGACTAAATTTAATATTGTTATTTTGTTTCCTTCTACAGGTCTTCCTAGAATCTCTCACCCTCCAGCCATTGCATGTCGGGGGAGAACCCCCGTGTTGATCTACATGAACCTTCAACTGCTCAGATACCAACCTCAAACAAAAATGGTGAAATTTTAGTTTAGAAAAAGGGAGGGAAAGGACAAAGGAAAGGCAAAAGTGGGTCCAAGTAAAAGGGAAAGGAAATCTGGCAAGGAAATTATGAAAAACCTTTTCCATGCCTATGGAGTAGGCACGCCTGCTCACATAAAATATTTAATTTCTGGATGGCAACATGACTTTAAAACTAAAGTGGAGGAAGATATATGTGATGATGAGATGGATCCGATGCTGACTGACCCTGGGAATACTAGAGGCAGACTACCATTATTTAAGCAGTCTATTCATATTTGTTGGACTATGAAGTGTTTAATGTCTAAATCCATTGTCACTGTTCAAGATATAGGAGGAGACCCCAAGGTAGCCTATATATTAGCAGAAATGCCCCAGGAGATTCACCTCCAACAACTTCATCAGAATGTCCACCTTGGTCGTCTAGAACGAAAAATCTAGAGCATGAACCAAATTAATATGCCTGGGTGAAGTGTCAAGGATATGATACCTATTGAATTGTCGCATGACTAATTTGAGAGGTTTATTTTTTTTTGTTTGATATGCAAAGAGCGGATAGAATTTACTTTGTTTATATGTCAGTATATGTAGTAGATAATAGACATGTTAAGGTAGCTAGAGACATATTTAAACTTTTCCAATTTTGGTTGGTTTTTAACTCTTTGAGGTGGCCAATAGACTGGGTTTCCTACGGGCAGGTTGAGGCTACCAAGTATATAATTTGATAATATAACCTACCATTTTGATTCGAGGAATAAATAGAGAGGTACTTCCAAATTTACAAAAAAAAAAAACAATTGCATTTATGATGGTGAATCTCATTAAATGTGCACAAGAAAAGTATGCATTAAATCTCCAAGTCCCTCCCTTAACCAATACTTGTCTTTGATCTTCATGTGTGCAAAGTCTTCATTAGCTTCTTTAAACATCTTCGAAATCGATAGAGGAAACTCCATCAAGTTGTCTCATAACCCTCGTAAAGTTGCAATCTCAAGCAAGATTCCCTAGTTTCAATCTACCAAATTCGATTACTAAACAACGCCAAAGTTATCGCATAAACTCATAAGAAGACTACTCCTACATCTTTAACAAATGAGGTATCGTTCCATAGATCCACAACTACCAATCTATCTCGACAACCATTCATATTCAGCATTACTTCCACTTCATCTCTTAAATAGTAGCATAACCTCATGAGAAGGCCACTCCCACATATTCAACATTTGATTCCATAGATCCACAATTGCCAAGCTATCTTGACAACCATTGATATTAAGCCTTACTTCCACTTGATATCTTAAACTGTACCTTAAAACACAACGAATTAACTCTTTACAATAAAAACTAAACTACTAGTCACTCTATAAACTAGCTCCCATCTACCAAGATACATATGTGACAATTGTTGTACTAGCTAGCTAGTTGTATAAAAAACCATAACAATTTTACAAAATGACTTTTCAAAGTTCATCCTCGGTTACTTTACAATCAAAAATAGTACTCATATACAACCTACCATATTTCGCATACCATCAACACTTAATCTATCCAATTTTCTGAAATAAATCAGCAACCAGCTTGATTGTCCGTTCGGTTTTACGGATTCTACATTTTCAGACTTTCCAGCCGCTCAAGAATCAAGAGCATTTAAATCAAAATAAGAAAGGAAATTGAGCAGTACGCGGTATAGGTATTTCAACGAACACTTCGTGAGCACACAAAACTCCTTCTCGAAAACTCTAAAACCCCTCGCGTCTCAAGATGCGACAAGCCCAACCAATGCACAAGAAGTTCTCCTCGAGTTTTATCTTGCGCTAATACCACCGACTGGGTAAGAATCGAGAGCTTGCTTGTTTCTGCCCAAAACCCAAAACACAGAAAGTCAATCTCACACCTGCCTCGTTCACCATCACTATCGCTAGTGTCACACTATTGTTGAGCAGTGCTTTTTTTTTTTTAGAGAATTAGAGAATTAGAGAATTTATTTTAAAATATAATTAAATAAATAGTTACGAAATATAATACAAGGTAGAAAATTCTCAAGATAAAGATATGTACTATGATCAACATAATTGTTTTGATTAAACAACTTGTAAAAATATGTCTTCCCATATAACCTTTTTAAAAACTTCATTTTTATATGAAAAGCATAACACATTTTAGATGAAAAACGTAACATATTTTAGATTGTTAATATAAAAGGAGTATGTTTTAATGAAACAATTTGTAAAAATATGTTTTTCTATATAATATTTTAATTAAATTTAGATTTTTGTCATAAAAACCAAAACTAAGAATCACATCATCAAAGTTTTGTGGTCTATTTCAAACTATATAGTATAATTCATAGTCAAAGCAAGATAAAGAACTAAATCAACCCACTCAAATTATACATATCTAAACAGCTGTTGAGCATATCATACGTGGCAATCATTAACTTTTTGAATAGCAATTGCTTTTATATGAAACTCCTGAAATACAGGAAACCTAATGCAAAATAGAGGAAATGGAATTTTGTCGTGCTGTTAGTTTTTACATTTATTCTCGTTCTGTGGTCATGTAACATTCTTTCCATTAAAGTGATATCCAGAGTTAAGAACAATACAATATTGTTCCATCTAATCTGCTCTATTTCAAACTATAGACTATAATTCATAGTCAAAACAAGATAAAGAACTAAATCAACACTAAAATCAATGCATCTAGTGAAAGCAAGATAAAGAACTAAATCAAGATAAAGAAATGAAAATCTACACTAAAATCAATGCATCTAGTGAAATCAATCAAATAGGATTAGAAATCACCATCTACACTTAAATCAATGCATCTATTGTAAGAAATAGTCTTCCCTCTCTCCCCCCTCCATATATATCTATATGTCCATCCATATGTCCTTCTTTGTCTCCTTATCTCACCCACACAAACACACAAACACTCTCACTCCCTATTTATCAATCTCTTTGTCCCTCCCTCCCTGTCTCCATCTATCTCTTCTTTCACTTCACCTTCCATCTATATCTCTATCTCCCTTTGTCTCTCTATATCAACCCCAAATCATACACTCTCTTTCTCCAATCTATCTATCTATCACTCCCTCCTCCTCTCCCTCCCTCTCTCTCTCTTCCCCTTCCCTTCTGCTCCCCTGCTTCTATCTCTCTTCCCTCCTGCTATCCTCTCTTGGTCTCCCTCCATCTTCATTATCACTCCTCTCTCTCTATGTCTCCAATTTTTACTCTCTATGTATTTCTTCTTACCTCCCTCTCTCTCCCCTTCCATCTCCATCTCTCTTTCCATACCTCTCTCCACTCTTTTTCTTCCTTTATCTCCCACCTCTCTCTCTCTCGGTCTCTCTACCTTCACCTTATAACTTTGTAACTATATGCCTCTCTCTCTCCTTCTCTCCCCCATTCTCTCAATCTCTTATTCTTTGTCCCTTTATCTCACCCCCAAACATACACACTCTCTCTCCATCTCTCCCTTGTCACTCCCTCACTCTCTCCACTTGTTACTCTTTATGTATTTCTTCTTCCCTCCCTCTCTCCCCATCCAACTTCATCTCTCTATCCATCCATATATCCCCCTCCAACTCCATCTCTCTATCCCTCAGTCTCTCCCCATTCAGCTCCATCTTCCAATCCCTCCCTCTCTCCCCCTACAACTCCATCTCTCTATCCCTCCCTCTCTTCTCCTCTCTCTCAAGTCACCTCTATATTTCTTCCTCTCTCTCCCTTTCTCTCCTACTTCCCTCTCTCTTCCCCCATCACTCACTCTTTCCCCTACCTCTATATTCCCCCATCACTCTCTTCCTCTCTCTCAACATTACTAACTAAATCAAGATAAAGAAATGAAAATCTACACTAAAATCAATGCATCTAGTGAAAGCAATCAAATAGGATTAGAAATCACCATCTACTCTTAAATCAATGCATCTATTGTAAGAAATAGTCTCTCTCCCCCCTCCATATATATCTATATGTCCTTCTTTGTCTCCTTATCTCTCCCACATAAACACACAAACACTCTCACTCCCTATTTATCAATCTCTTTGTCCCTCCCTCCCTATCTCCATCTATCTCTTCTTTCACTTCACCTTCCATCTATATCTCTATCTCCCTTTGTCTCTCTATATCAACCCCAAAACATACACTCTCTTTCTCCAATCTATCTATCTATCACTCCCTCCTCCTCTCCCTCCCTCTCTCTCTCTTCCCCTTCCCTTCTGCTCCCCTGCTTCTATCTCTCTTCCCTCCTGCTATCCTCTCTTGGTCTCCCTCCATCTTCATTATCACTCCTTCTCTCTCTCTATCTCTCCAATTTTTACTCTCTATGTATTTCTTCTTACCTCCCTCTCTCTCCCCTTCCATCTCCATCTCTCTTTCCCTACCTCTCTCCACTCTTTTTCTTCCTTTATCTCCCACCTCTCTCTCTCTCGGTCTCTCTCCCTTCACCTTATAACTTTGTAACTATATGCCTCTCTCTCTCCTTCTCTCCCCCATTCTCTCAATCTCTTATTCTTTGTCCCTTTATCTCACCCCCAAACATACACACTCTCTCTCCATCTCTCCCTTGTCACTCCCTCACTCTCTCCACTTGTTACTCTTTATGTATTTCTTCTTCCCTCCCTCTCTCCCCATCCGACTTCATCTCTCTATCCATCCATATATCCCCCTCCAACTCCATCTCTCTATCCCTCAGTCTCTCCCCATTCAGTTCCATCTTCCAATCCCTCCCTCTCTCCCCCTACAACTCCATCTCTCTATCCCTCCCTCTCTTCTCCTCTCTCTCAAGTCACCTCTATATTCCTTCCTCTATCTCCCTTTCTCTCCTACCTCCCTCTCTCTTCCCCCATCACTCACTCTTTCCCCTACAATCCCCTATATTCCCTCATCACTCTCTTCCTCTCTCTCAACATTCCTCTCTCTCCCTTTATTGCCTCCCTCCCTCTATATTCACCCCCTACTCTCTCTCTCTCTCTCTCTTCCCTCAAATCCTCTCTCTTCCCCGATCACTCTATCTCTCTCTCCAACTATGTTACTATATCCCTCTTTTTCTTCTTCCCTCTCCTTATCTCCCCCATTGTCTGCATCACTCCTTCTATTTCTCTTTATCTCACCCCTAAACATACACACTCTCTCTCCATCTCTCCCTTATCACTCCCTCTCACTCCACTTCTCGCTCTCTATGTATTTCTTCTTATCTCCCCCTCCAACTCTGTCTCTCTATTCTTCCCTCTCTCCTCCTCTCTCTCCCTTTCTCTCCTACCTCCCTCCCTCTTCCCCTCTCTCTCTTTCTCTCCACCCTCCAATCCTTACTCCTTCTCCCTCCCTCTGTCCTTCTCTCTCTCTCCCACCTCCATATTTATGTCTCCCTCTCCCTCTCTTAGCCTTCTCTACCTATCTCACTCCTCTCCCCCTCTCTCTCTCTCTTCATTCCTCCTCTCTACTCTCCTTCATTTTATCTCATCTCTCCCTTGTCACACCCTATATTCCTCCACCTCTATCATATGTCTTTGTTCTTCCCTCCCATATATATATATATATATATATATATATATATATTACATTTAATCATTTTAATATTAGGTGAAAATGTGAAGTTGGGTTACACTTTTAACCCTTTTTGAGAAAAATCTTCCATTTTTTTCGGTTCTTCAACTTTCTGCAAACTATAACAATTTTTCTGTTGAGAATTTCATTTTGCAATAAAAATAAAAGTTGTTAGAAATTTTGTTAGCTTTCTATTACTTATTTTTTGAAATTTTTTATGCACATTTGATATGTCAACTTAGCGTTTCTTTGAGTGTATGTTTTTTTAACAATCAAAGGATTCATAAGAAGTCATGTTAATACACAATGTTGTATTCTTTGAAAATTTGTGTTTTTGAGGAAAAAAATGGGTTTCAACAATCTAGACAGAGTCTACTTCGATTTCTTCATATTTACAAAGCCAATGGATGCATATCATAATTACTAGATTTTTTTGAATAGGTCCAATATAAAAAAACTGCATATTTTGAGTATGTTTCGCAACAAAAGAAATTTCTTAATATATAAGTTATAAACTAAAAATATAAAAGCTACCCATTACAGATGACGGACCAATGTAATGCCCCATAATTTTTTCAATTTTTTTTACAATGTATTTAGGGAGATACAAAATTTTGATTTCGTTGAATCACAATGACCCTCAGAAATTGTTTGCACCCGTTTTATTACAAAATTAATTAAAATTAGTAAATATTTATGAAATTCTATAAAAGTTATATTTAATGAAAATAGATTCAATTCTGAAAATGCTTGTCTTAGTTCTGACAGTTAATTCATAATGTTTCATGGAGGTTAATCAGTCCAAAGTTGTAGAAACGTATTCAAAGCTTGGATCTGCGTAACTGGTGATGCATTAGTTCAGCCGAACTATGTTTTGTGCAAATGGGTCGTTAAGTCTCATGCCTTAATAGTTCAGCAGAACTCTTTTTCAAAGTTCGGCCAAACTTTTGCCTTACTTTCTGTCGGCCGGAAAATTTCGCAGAGCCCCTCCTAAAAAACATTTCACAGCAGTATAAATTGCCACAAATCATTCATAATTTTCACACATTTTTCATATTTCGAAAGTCTGATTTTACAAAGGTCTTGCTTTGGGTTTAAATACTTTTCTTGGAGATTTGGGTTTAAGGACATTTCTCGGAGGCGGTCTGATTTTGCAAAGAATTGTTTTGGGTTTAAGGACTTTTCTTGGAAGACATTTCTTGGAGGTGATCTGATTTTGCAAAGAATTGTTTTGGGTTTAACGAATTTTCTTGGACATACATTCAAAGGACATTTCTTGGAGGTATAAGATACATTTTTTTGGATGTTTTTGGTTCTTCATTTTTTTTGAAAGTATAGATTTGGGCTTATTTTTGAATTCTTGGAGGCGGTCTGATTTTGCAAAGAATTGTTTTGCGTTTAAAGACTTTTGTTGAAGGACATTTCTTGGAGGCGGTCTGATTTTGCAAAGAACTATTTTGGGTTTAAGGAATTTTCTTGAACGTACATTCAAAGGACATTTCTTGGAGGTATGTAATGCATTTTTTTGGATCATTTTTGTGCTTCGTTTTTTTGAAAGTATGGATTTCGGCTTAATTTCAAAAAGACATTTTTTGGAAGTATTTTTTGAAGTATTTTTTAAAGTGACGTTTTTTTTTAAGTTTGAGGCATTTTTTGAAGTGGCATTTTTCTAGAGTATGTGTTTTAAGTTGAAGTAAATCTTTTGAGTTTAGTTTCATTTTTATAAGACATTTTTTTCTCATATTTTTTAAAGTAAGTGTTTCGGATTGGAGTATGTATTTTTTGCAAAAAAATTAAAATGAGTTTTCTTTAAATTAAATATTTTGTGATGCTTTATCTAATTGAGTTATTTCCTAAATTTATGAAGGAAATTTTTTGAACTTCATACTCTATTATCATGGGAAATCGAAAGAATTGTGCGAGAAAATATGATCGAAAAAGAGACCCTAAGGAATGTAGAGAAGAGACGAGACAATATCGCAAAAGAAAGGTAGAAGCAGTCTCAAATATTGAAAGGGAAAATCAACCTCAACTAGAAATTGAAGCAGGTATGTAAATGTAAATATTATGATCTATTCAATATATTTAAAATTTTCCTAGTGTAAAATGTGAAGCTTAATTTTTATTTGATGAACTAATTTGATAAATATTTTGCAATGTAAATAGAGAGAGATATTCCTCAAAACATTGATGATGAGATACAAAATTTTGAAAGAGAAAGTGAAAGACATATTGAACCAATGATTGAAGATGGTGAAAATATTCAAAGAAATTCAAGTGAAGAAATTGAATCACAAGGTATGTACATATATATATATATATATATATATATATATATATATATATATATATATATATATATATTGAACACATGCACGTATTATTTAAATTATACATATATTAATTAATTTAGTTATTTATTGAATATGTAAACTTATTATGTACTATTTATTCGAATATGTATAGATGAAATCAGTGTCAATGATGAGATGTTAGAAAATGTTGACACTCACACATATGGAGAAAAAAAACCTGACCATTATATACGATATCATGTTAACTGCATTTTTGAAACGTATTTCATAAAGGAGCAGGTGATAGTTCAAGCTCAAATGTTGAAAGGTCTCCTATCATTAAGGAAATTAAAAAAATCTACGACACTACTGGGTATTCAAAAATTAACCAAAGATAAAAAAAAATGAAGGAAAATGTGGTACAAAATATAAGTAGTGCTATAAATTCAATTAGGAGATCTAGACAGAAAAATGTTTTAATTGTACATAGAGGAATACATATGGCAGTGGTTTCATCAAGTACTAAAGATAATCGTTTGGTAACATCTATGGCACGAGCATTAGGAACATCGTGAAAAACTTTGCACAAACATCGGAAATTTCACCTGCAAATAGATGTAAATGATGAACTCGTTTGTTGGAGAGCTATTTGTAGGCAACCATACAAATATAGACTTGGTAAAAATGTTAAAAAAATAATATATGAATATTGGAAGAATAATTCCCGTGCTTCGCCAACTACAAAGCATGTGATGCGAAGAAGAATAGCACAAAATCAGTACGAAGAACACGAAAAATATTTCTTGGAAACCACTCAGATAGAGTTATTCAACAATTTCAAAGAAAAGAATCGTTAAATTCATGTTTCAATCAGTGCTTTTGTTCAACAAAAACCATGGTATGTAAAACCTATTATCGGTTGCGACACTTGTTTTTGTCGTTATCATGTGGAATTTGAGTTATATTATGACACATTCCTTGATTTTGGTAGAAAAATATGGAAGGATTCACCTCCTCCTTCCACTATCCGTGATTTCATATCTTAAATTCTATGTGAAAGAGAAAGCGATGAACTATTTTACAAAAAGAAATGTGTTGGTGGTAAAAAATGCAATGATTGTGGAAATTTTATTAAATTTCAAAACAAATATCATACTGATATAAATTATCAATCATTGTCCAACGTGAAAGTGAAATGGAAGAGATATGAATATATTCATACATCGATTCAAGGTGAAAATAGTGTTAAAATAATTGAATTACAAGAAGACGAAATTTTTGTGATAAATTTTTTGAGAAAGTTTGAGGCAGAAATTTACAAATACACGAAGCATTCCCATAGAGCTCGATGGCAAGACTTGAAATTCAAAAAATCTCCTGAATTTTTTCCACCAGGGACCATTTTGTCAGTGATTGATTTTGCAGAAAACTCCATATTTGTTCCACAAAAAGAAATTCAGAGTGAATACTATCATTCTGACCAAGTCTCCATGCTCATCCATATTCTATATAGACATGATGAACAAAACATCGATCATATAGAAAGCACGAGTGAAAATCGACATATCATTAAAGAATATCACTTTTACATTAGTGACGATCGTACACATGATACATATTGTGTACAACATTGTTTTGGAAAAATTTATGATTCCTTGAAAAATCGTGGAATAACATTCAATGAACATTGGATATGGTCAGATGGATGCATAGGTCAATTCAAATCTACACGATCATTCTTTTGGTTGTGTTGTCTTCATAAGAATACATGCATTAAACATTGTTGGAATTTATTTGAGACTGGCCATGGAAAAGGAGAACATGATGGTGCACGGGCATGCATAAAATGAGCACTTTAAAGATATCAAATAAACCACTCTGAAAGCTAACTTGTGGATGCAAAAGAAGTTGTTCAATGGTGCATTGCTGCTCTAAGCCATGAGACTAACCCATCAAGGGAAGTGTGAAGGTACATTAAATTTAATTTTTATTGCAAATCTAGTTTTATCATGCAATGATTATCTTTTATTGTATTTTGATATCATATTTACATTCTTCTTTGAATTTTCCATATAATGGTTTTTCTAGCATATTGGGATTGAAGACGTGGATAGATGAATTGGAAATGACGTTGAAACAATAAAAGGGACTCAAAAATTGCATTCAATTAAAACAAAGTCATCCAGAAATGTGTTTGCATTGGATAAAAGAAAATATTCTTGTTTTTGTCATGTTTGCATAGACAACACAAAATCCAATGACATTTGTGAAAACAATATGTATGTAAACGATTGGAAACATATAGAGCTAAATACAAAGTGCAAAATGACTGTTGCAATGTTTGAAGAAATGCAATCAGAGGAAACTACAATATCATGTGATTGTGATCGAGTTTCTAATCTTGTTAGAGAAGGTAACATTTGAATTGCTTTCTAATGATTTAAAGATCTAGAAATAAATTTAAATATGTATAATTTTGTTAAATTTGTTTTATTGTGAAGGAGACGTTTTTGTAGTAATTGCACCTATTAACAATGATAAAAATGTGAAGTATTATTTGATGCATTGCACTGAATGAAAAATGAAATTATTAGAAAACTATAATGATCATGGATTTCAAAATGAAAGAGGATTTATTATACTAAAAGGTTATTTTTTCAGAAAAAAACTAATCAAAGTGGGGATTTTGTTTACTTTGAACACTATGAACCTGATTTCATAAGTTTTCAATATTGTCACTTGGTGTGTGAAACACACATAAAGTTGATAGAGGTTCAATCAAAGAAAATAATGAAAATTAAGAAGAAAAGAATGAAAATTAAGAAATGGAAAATGTCAAAATCCGATCATGAACAGATTATTGAAGATGGCATTCCATTGGAATTTTTTTGATTTAATTGCCCAACAATTTATTTTCTTTAGATTAGATGTGTTTTAGTACTTACAATACTCAACTAAAAATTGAGCTTCTTATGTTATTTGTGCAAGTGTTTGCACATGTACAAATTGTTTTGGTACATGCACGTGCTCTAGTATCAACTGAAAGTAGCTTTTCTATACATGTGCATTGACGAAAAATGTTACATGTATTGGATATATATATATGTGTGTGTGTGTGTTCTAGAATTAAATTAATTGTTCAAGTAGTTTTACTATGTGCATTGATGAAAAATTATTCACGTACTCAATATATATGTTCTAGAATGCAATTAACTGGAACTAGTTTTTCTATGTGCATTGATAAAAAAATGTTGCATGTACTGGATACATACACAAACTAAATACATGTCCAGTTTTTAGATCAAAACATTTAACATTATATCAAAACATTTAAAATTTAACATTAAATCAAAATTAAAGTGACTTACATATAACTACTTCTTTACTCTTTTTGATTAAATCAAAACAATACTTCACATGGGAGTCTTCCATATGCCAAATGTAGATTGAAACCATCCAAAACATAGAAAAGGGGACCTAAAAAGGGGGTCTGAATCAAAAAACTAGAAAAGGGGCTGCCCATAATCGGGAAACCAGGCCATAAGATGCTGCCCAATATCAGGAAACCAGTAGACATAGAGTGTTTAGAAGCACAGTGATTTCAAAAAATGACAAAAATTCAAAAAATCTAAAGAGGACCTAACATCAGGCTAGCTATAGATGTGTGTAGGAGGATTCTCTTCCAAAATTGGACAATTGTAGTCCTCCAGATCATCATCTACTCCCTTGGAGTGCTGGGAGGAGCTCTCTAAAGCGGAAGAGGAGCCAGAGTCATCTTTGAGCTTTTTCTCCACAAAGGCCGAGCTGTCGCTGCTTGCGACATCACTGTTGGATCTAGTCAAGGCGGATTTGACTGGAAGAGCTGCCAACTTCTTGGTGTCATGGGGTTGATGGGTTGGGATGGTGGACTTTCTCCATCACTTCTTGGAACCAGAGGCACCTTCATCTTGTGGCTCCTCCTGAAAAAAGTCGGAAATGGTTCCCGTAATTCGAGGTCTGACCATAGCGCTGGTGAAGTGAAATTATGCGACACTGCTTGCAGGAGGGTGGTTGCATGTGTCATGGATTGAAAGAGACAGGTGAGATCCAACACTCTTTTCCCCTCCACCCCTACCCCCACCTCTCCTTCTGCAACACATCTGATGTCTATGCATGGGAGTCTTCCATAGGCCAAATGTAGATTGAAACCATCCAAAACTTAGATCAAAAAATTTACCATTATATCAAAACATTTAAAACATTTAATATTAAATCAAAATTAAAGGGATTTACATTAAATGTAGATTAAAATGGTATCCAAAACTTAGTTTTAAAAACTTTTTGATTATATCACAACATTACTTGACATGCCATCCAATTGTAGTTCAACTATCCAATAAAAACATTTAATATTATATCACATGTGCCAAATGTAGATTGAAACCATCCAAAACTTAAGTTTAATTTTTTTTTGAGTATATATCGTGCAACATTACTTCACATGCGATGCCAATTATAGTTCAACTATCCAATAAAAAAAATTAACATTATATCACATGCCAAATGTAGATTGAAACCATCCAAAATTATAGATCATAACATTAATTCACATGCACGTATTACTTCACATGCCATGCCAATTGTAGTTCTTGACTATCCAATAAAAAAATTAAACATTTAACATTAAATATCACATGCCAAATGTAGATTGAAACCATCCAAAACTTGAGTTTTAAAAACTTTTTGATTATATCATGTAACATTACTTCACATGCCATGCCAATTATAGTTCAACTATCCAATAAAAACATTTAACATTATATCACATGCCAAATGTATATTGAAACCATCCAAAACTTAACTTTTAATTTAACAAAAAATTATAGATCACAACATTACTTCACATGCAAAATGTACTTCAAGCATCCAAAACTTAAATTTTAAAAACAAAACAAATTATAACACATCATTACATAACATGCCAAATGTAGTTTAGAAGCAAAACAAAACTTAAATTTTAAAAACAAAACAAATTATAACACATCATTACATAACATGCCAAATGTAGTTCAGAAGCAAAACATTAATTTATAGATGACAACATTACTAGTAGTTCAATTATCCAAAACCTAAAAGTTTTAAAAACCAAACAAATTATATAACAACATTACTTCACATTCACATGCCAAAAGTACTAAAACCATCCAAAACTTAACTTTTTGGAACAAAACAAATTATATTAACATTGTAATAAAATATGTCCAAAAATTGTAGATCTCACAAGTATCAAACTGTATCAAGTTATATATATATGACAGTGCATCTAGATAATATATAAAAAAGTAAATTTAAGACTATCTAAATCTTGAAATCAAATCTACAAATCATGTCCATCAAATAGAGATGGATGTAGCGTCTTTCCTATCAGGGTTTCAATCCGCGCACTATCATGCGAAGCATGGGAAACCTGTACACAATGCACATGTACAAACATTAAAATTTGATGTTTTAAAAATGAGTGAGAATATATATAGAAATTCATGTAAAAATAAAAATAAAAATAAAAAAATAAAATAAAATCATGCAATACCTCAGGAGGTTCCCTCTCCATTTGTTCACGTGCTACAAGTTCCCCCCCCATGGGAACATCTGGAACGGTAAACTGTACAATATACATGTACATTTAAATATATATATATATATATATATATATATATATATTTATATATTAAAAAATTTCAGATGAAAATGCACATGTACATATATAAACTTATTTTCAATAATATTAAAAAAAAAGTTAGACAACTTGTTCAAATGGTTGAAATGGTGTGGATGTTCCTATCTCCGTCGCTAGAGTCTGTGGATTAAAGAAATCTTCTATAGGAACCTAAAATTCAAAATTTTAAAAATATAAAATAACTCAAGATCAAGATCTCAATTTATTAAATAAACAACAATTTATAAATTATAACTAAATTAAAAAAAAAACACACACACACACCCACAGAGATATATATATATATATATATATATATAAGTGAAAAATTGAATACTTATGCGGTGAACTTGGGACATCTCTCTAAAGAGGCTCCAAATGAAAATAAGAACCTAAAATTCAAAAAATTTAAAATAAATCGAATATAGATATATATATCTCAATTTTTTAATGAACTTTTGAGGTGGAATATATATATATATATATATATATATATATATATATATATATATATATATATATATAACTTAAACATAAATTTTAAAAGTGAAAAATTGTCCACACCTATTATGGATGTGGCACATCTCCTAAGGAAATAGAAGGTACTTCTCCCAAGGAAGAAAAAGGTACCGCCATCCCAAAAACATCAGACGGAATCAAAATTTTTTAAAATATTTTATCATTATATATATATATATATATACATGTACATGTGTGTACAATTATTTATTTTAAAAATATCACTTAAAAAACACTAACATTTTCCAACGTATCTTGATGGTGAGACCCATCTGCATTGTTTGAACCAAAGGTCCCGAATGTGATATTAACAGTTTTGTCACTCATCATGTATGACAACTACAAATGGTGTTTTAACATATAATGATACATTTTTGTTAAATTAATATACATACAAATAAATTTATACATGTACATATACACATGTATTTATTACAAATTGTACACATATATACATGTTAAAATAATTGAACCCTAAGGTTAGTAACACATACCATTTCTGTGCCCTCTTCCTCATGAAGAATTAGGTCTTGAAAACCATTGCGACAATTCTTTGCATATATTCAGAGATCTTCAACATTCATGTTGTCAATCTCTTCATCTGTACAATGGACAAAATTGGCACATGCATTTTATGTGCTCTTTTTCGATTTAGACAAACATCGACTCCACCCAATCCGTTGTAAACATTGTCGATCATGACATCCCTTGCTTCTCGACTATTTGAAAAGTCGCATCCATCTCTGACCACAGATTTTTGACCCGAAAAGGTCGACTCACTAATGGCAGCTCAGGGCAAGGCAACTCCACATCTCGCTTAGCTCCCTTACAGTCATACAATCGACCGTTCCCCAGACCAATCAATTCTGACAAAAGGTCATTGTAGTTGGGTTTCACATTCAAAAAAAATTATGTGTAAAAAAATTGTGCAAAATAAACAGGAACCTCGTCATTCCATGGGAGCCTCCATAGGCTGCAAGGTGCCTATCATACAAATAGCGAGCTATATCTGGGTGCTTGAAATATTGCACCTTCAACATTTTTCTTTTTGTCCCTTCCTTGAAATTAAACATTGACTTCGCCATATCTTTTATAACTCTTTTTTTTACATTCTCCCATTTATCAGGACCCATTACTGTTTATTTTCTATTTCTCATCACTTCTACAAATGTATTAGTCGTTGGCACAAGATTTTTGTACACATTTACAATTTCACCCACTTAATGTGTAACTATTTTGAGGCTTTGTCGACTCTCAGTAGGTAGAGTCAAAGCCACAAGATCTCTCCGCAATCTTGCATGAAGTTTTTGACACATTTGTAAGGTGCATTGTGCCATGTTTTTTTCCCATGGTATATCAAAAATTTCGACCGGATAAGTTGTGGTAGGTAGACAACCTTTTTCTTGAATGTAGCGTTCTGCCCTGCGTCTATTTTGACCAATATTTGGAACATTTTTAGCCTCCGCATCAATATATATATATAATTTTGTATATTAGAAAAAAACACATGTTAACAAATTTGTACAAATTTAGTGAAAAAAATATTGAAATTGATGGTAACCTCGACGTGGTTGGTTAGCATCTTCTCCACCCTGAAACTTTTGAGACCCAAAACAACCCTGCTGAGAACCAGAACCAGAATGACCCTGCTAAGAACCATCACCACAAGCCGTTGATTGGCCTCCAGGGGAATAAATTTCACCACCTTCACGCAACTTGCTACCACTCATTTATGGCCCTCTAAGGGGATTTGAACCACCACCAACCTCTCGGATGAGAGAGAAGCTTCATAAAAAGATACGATTTATAATCAATTGAAAAATACATTCATGTGTACATATAAATACATGTAGATATTCTTTGATTAAATTGCATGAACCATACCATGACTGAGTGAACATTGAAATGCTCCATGGATGGGGTAGAGACCCTTCTCCTCTTAGCTTCTAAAAAATAAAAAATGGAACTTATTAACAACTAATTTAATTCACAAACTTAATAAAAAATCAATTCCATATGTACACACATGTATAGAGATTTAAGATTATATTTAAATACCATGAACATCCCCCGATCCCTGATCCCCCACATGGGATTCTGTTGATATTCGCCGTTCATCCTCCATGATATATATATATATATATATATATATATATATATATATATATATATATATATATTGGTGGACATTTACAAAAAATAAATTTTAGAAAATTAATATAATTTAGTGTACACAAATTATGTAGAACACAACTTTCAAAGCACTAATTGATGTGTGAAACTCAATTGAAGCAAAAAAAAAATTATAAAAATGATAAGTTCATCAAATTGCGCTTTACATGGTGGGAGCACACTTGGTATAAAATTGAAAAAAACACATGGTCATTAAAAAATAAGTGAAACTGCATTTAAACAAACTCCATTTAAACAAAAAAAATTTGCAGTCCCTCATTTTAATTTTATAAAAATGTGAAGTTCACCACTTGTAGCAAATGTGAATTTCACCAAGTTGCACTTTACATGGTGTGGTGGGAGCACACTTGGTATATAATTGAAAAAAGAACATGGACATTAAAAAAGATGTATTTATAAGTACACAACACACACATATCCAAGATATGTTACAATGTCCATCAATAAACTTTGAAGGAGAGCGTCTCAACACTAATTCATCTTTGAGAGATGAATCTTGAATTTTTGAAGAAGAGCATCTCAAAACCAATTCATCTTTGAGAGATGAATCTTGCATTGGCATTGCTCTATATAATTCTAATTCATCTTTGATAGATGAATCCTGAATTGGCATTTCCCCACGCAATAGATCAACAAACATCTTATTCACATTTGTACAATGACTTATACTAAAAAAATGAAATTGGCTAACAATATTGTTTGCTATTCCATGTAGTTCTTTTAGCCCCTCCTTCTTAACTTGGCACACGCCA
The DNA here is from genome assembly GCA_034641835.2 of Pinus albicaulis. Taxonomy (NCBI): domain Eukaryota; kingdom Viridiplantae; phylum Streptophyta; class Pinopsida; order Pinales; family Pinaceae; genus Pinus; species Pinus albicaulis. Next base: position 155,540 of record JAXQQM020057773.1, read on the forward strand.
TTCATCTGGTTGCACACAAGTTCAAAATTGGTGAAAACTACAATTCCATTTGATCCATACTCCCTCGTTGTTCCCAAGCCTTATATCAATCCAATATAATATGCCTCGTTGTTTTTTGTTCTTCCCGATATATTCATTTTCCTTTGGACGACTTTGCTAGTTGCAATATTGGAAAGCACATATGTAATCACTACTTTCCCTGGATTGGGATAGCAATAAAATTCTATGCATAATTTCCATTTTTCAACCATATTTAATGGTTTTCTTATCCTTGGAAAAAAAAAAAATTCAATAAAAAATATATATGACATGGGAGAAATGACACAAGATCATGAGGTAAATGACATGTGCATGGTTTATCTTAAAGTTTGACTTAAAATTTTTATGGTCTAGAATTCACATCCAAAATTAATGGGAGGGAGCCTTTAGTTTGTGGGAGAAATGACACATGTACAAATTTTACCTTAAAGTGGTTGTGTTTTATGGATATTAAAATGAAGAACTTTTATTTAGATCTATTCCAGAGATTAACTGTAGGGGAATTTAATAGATATGTCACCTTTCATAAAATATGAGATCCATAGGCTACCTAGCCCTTTACAAACTCTGCCTATAGAACTTGTAGAAGTAAAGAAATTTACATTGACAAATTTATAGAACTTGTAGAAGTTAAGAAATTTACATTGACAAATTTGCATCAAATTTACTAGTAGAAATTTACATTGACAACATATAGAGATTCAACTAGGCTTGTGAAAAGTAGAAGTGGAAAATGTATAATTCTACTTAGAAGAGTCTTTGGTTTAATGGTTAAGCAAGAAAAAGTAGTTACTTTCTCTATCTAGAATAGAAGTGGAATACATAGTAGTTACTTCTTTTTGAGTATTTTGGATGAAATGGGCTCTACAAGATATTAAGGTAAATTTTTTTGTGAGTGAGTAGAAGTGGAATACATAGTAGTTACTTCTTTTTCAGTGTTTTGGATGAAATGGGCTTTACAAGAGATTAAGGTAAATCTATATATCTATTAAGTGTTTCAATAGAAGTGTAATAATAATTTCAAAAATAAAATATTCTACTTCCTTCAATCACTATTTACATATCATCATAAAGTACCACTTCCCCACACAACAATTCTTTGAGAAAATAGTGAATATGGAATACACACCAACAAAGCCTCTTGTTAGAGAAGCATTTGAATATGTGAGAAGAAAATTATGAATAGTTCTTGTAAATTATCTTGTTAGAGAACCATTTGAACATGTGAGAAAAAAATTAGGGATAGTTCTTGTAAATTATGGTCACTTATTTGACTTGAAAAGAAGAGCCTATGAAATTGAGTTCAATATCTATGTGGGAGAGTACACAATATGTAAGGGGGAGAGTACAATACAAGGAAGGAATAAAAAGAGTAACAAGAAGCATATGATTGTGTCAATAATTTGAAGTAGTCAAGAAAGATAACAAAGTATTCAAGAAAGATAACAAAGGATATATATGTGGGAGAGTACACAATATCTAAGGGGGAGAATACAATACAAGGAAGGAATAAAAAGACTAACAAGAAGCATATGATTGTGTCAATAATTTGAAGTAATCAACAAAGATAACAAAGTAGTCAAGAAATATAACAAAGGACCATCATCAAATTCAAATTGAAAGATCAAGTAGTCTTCTTCATGAAGAAGAAGCATTAACTAGGTTCATCATTTAAAGGGTTCATTTTTTAATGAAAAAATTTATGAAAAAAAAATACATACATGTACATATATAATTTATATAAACATGTAAACAAAGATCCTCAAATGTACACGGTAGTATTATAAATTTTCATATCTAATTAATAGATGTTGAAGATGAGTCTAGCTCATTATTTATTGGCATTATCATAACATTCTCAACAGCTCCTCCTGAATCTAAAAATGAATATGGAATGAATCCTAAAAATGAATATGGAATGAATCATTGTACATTATTATAAAACTTGTATTTAAATGAAATTTGATCTATGAATAATATGGAATAAATGAATATGGAATGAATCATTGTACATTATTATAAATTTTGTATTTAAATGACATTTGATCTATGAATAATATGGAATGAATCATTTTACATTATGATAAATCTTGTATTTAAATGACTCCTCCTGAATCTAAAAATGAATATGGAATGAATCATTGTACATTATTATAAATCTTGTATTTAAATGACATTTGATCTATGAATAATATGGAATGAATCATTGTACATTATGATAAGTATTGTATTTAAATTAAATTTGATCTATGAATAATATGGAATGAATCATTGTACATTACGATAAATCTTATATTTAAATTTAATTTAATCTATGAATAAAAAAAAAATGGGATCATCTCTTCATATATATATATGTGTGTAAGAGAGAAATAAGAAGCAAAGGTAATTCCACCAAGCCTAAAGGACCATGTCCTAATACATTAAATGATGTCCTAATACATTAAATTATGTTTGGTTTCTAGAAGCATTAATCATGAAGAGTCATGAGATCCACATTTCAACCATACTATTTGCAAGTTCACATTTCCATCATGCTATTTGCAAGTTCTAGTAATTCCACCAAGCCTAAAGGAGCATGTCCTAATACATTAAATTATGTCCTAAGACATTAAATTTTTGTTTGGTTTCTAGAAGCATTAATCATGAAGATTCATGAGATCCACATTTTGACCATACTATTTGCAAGTTAAAGGAGCATGTCCTAATACATTATTGTGTTTGGTTTCTACATTATTATGTTTTGTTTCTAGAAGCATTAATCATGAAGAGTCATGAGATCCACATTTCCAAAATACTATTTGCAAGTTCACATTTCCATCATGCTATTTGCAAGTTCTATATGAAGATATGTAGTCTAATTACTAATTAGCAAGTTGTGATGTCTTAATACATTATTATGTTTGGTTTCCATCATACTATTTGCAAGTTCTATATGAAGATATGTAGTCTAATAACTATACAGTATAGCCCATATAACATATAACGGCCTCTGACAGTATGATCAAAGAGTAAAAAAATAGAGAGGCCTCCCAGCAGTGTTCCACCTGTTCATCAATGTAAGCAACATAATATCGGAAGTGAAACAGTGACACCACTGAACATATGTGAATTTAGAATGATTTCAACTCTTCTTTCAAAGGAGAAAAAATAATGTTTCATATATTGATAACAATTCATATAAAAAATCCTCTTGATATACCCATAACAGGTTATCAAGTATAAAAGATCAAATTCTTCCTCATACAGAAATACATCCGAAAAAGACAATATGTAGTCACATTATAGCAGTAGATCATTCTAGTTCAATCATTCTTCTTGTAAAACAAAGTTCCCTTCACCCTCATATGCCTAATTATGGCCATTTAGCTATAGTCGGTCCACACCATGATCGATTACAAAAAATAGTAAAGGTTTCACATTCCAGCATTGAGGAACCGAGAGAAGGCTCAGTAATGACATAAGCTTAACAATGGTGGTAAACTTCCATGCATAGGTGGAGAATCCGCTAGAGAGGTTGAAATTGGTGGATCCACAGGAAGAATAATAACTGCATCAAACGAATACATAACATACTACCATAAATTCGACATACACCTTACAACAAAAGGTAATGAAATTTAAAACATAATTACGGTCGTTTAGCTATAGTCTATCCACACCATGAGTGATTACAAAAAATACTAAAGGTTCTAGATTCTAGCATTGAGGAATTGAGAGAAGGCTTAGTAATAGCATAAGCTTAACAAGGGTGGTAAACGTCCATGCACAGGTGGAGAATCCCAATTGTTCAAATAATAAAATTGGTTCTATTAGAGACAGGTCGTATTAATGACCAAGAAAAATCTAGGGAAGAGGCAAGCTTCACCTTCGTTGTTGCTCCCATTAAGCCCAACCTCAGTAGAAGTGGGTAGCGGAACTGAGTGGATAGTCTATCTGCCCCTAAGTGGTATTACCAGTCATTCTAGAGGAGCTGCTGATCCAACGATTTGTAGTCCTGATATATTATTTGCTGACTAGGGCTAGCAATGAACTTATGGTTGGGCACTTAATGAGAATCCACTTAACTTTAGTTTCTCCCCAATTGTCTTATTGTGTGCCGTAACATGCTAAGAATCAGCTAGAGCGGATGAAATTGAAGGATCCACAGGAACAACAAGAATTTTTTCACACTATTTATCAGCTAATCAACATTTTTGCGGATGGTTTTGTCACCCTGTTGACTGAATCTAGGGAGACCAAGGATGATCTCAAGCTACCTACTGATGACCAGCTGGTGGCATAGTTCAAGGGAAAGACCATTGTCATTACTGAAAGACCATTCTTATTCATCAAAAAACACAAAAACAGTTATACACTGACACAACATTTCATAGCTAAAAACGTTCAATATTACTTAGTTTACAATCATAAAACAGAGATGAGCTAAATAAACCCAAAATTACATTTCAACTTGATCTAAACTTCCATGCATAGGTGGAGAATCAGCAACAGAAAGAAGTCCTACCTGGTGGTTCGCTTGACATTACCGCAGATAATCACCAACAGAGAAGAAGTAGCCCCAAACTAGTAGCAGCACCACAAAAATTCAACGAACAGAGTAGAAAGACCAAAACGCACGATGAAACAGAGCGAAGAAACACAAAAAATGTGCAAAGAAACAGAGCAAAGAAACATAGACGCATGAAAAAAATGAACTTCGCGGGAAATATATTTATAATAAATAGTTCAGCCGAACTATTTTAAGAGTAGTTCGGCCAAAATTTTCTTGTCAGTTTTCCCATCTCTGGTGATAAATCTATTTTCCCACACCGTCAGTGTGTTGTCAATCTAAACGAAAAAATGAGTTCGGCCAAACTTTCTCATAAAGTTCAGTGGAACTATCCAATAGATTGGCCGAACTTTATCAAAAGTTCGGCCGAACTATTGCCATAAAAAAATTCCGCCCCCGATTCTCACAAAAGTGTAACCCAACTTCACATTTTCGCCCTAATGTTAGGGTTGATAATGTTGTTTTTGCATGGTTTATTATTAATTTGGTCCATAGGCTTCAAACATAATTAGATGTTGATTTCTAGTCCTATTTGATGTATTTTTATTTATTTACCTTACCTATTTATACCTCTTTTATAAATATAGTATTTGGCCCATGGTATTCCACCTCGGGTATTAATAATAATTTATCCCATAGGTTTCACCTAATTAAAAGTTATTTTTGTATTTTTTGTAAATATAAAGAGCTTTATGGAGTAAATATAAAAAGAGGTTTTATTTATTTATCATAACTCTAGTTTATTTATATTTATATTTATATATTTTTTTACCATACCTAAGTATAAAAAGAGGTTTTATTTATTTACCATGCCTCTGGTTTATTTATATTTTTATTTATTTACCATATCTCTTTTTTTAGTGTTCGTAAAACCCTTTATATTTTAAATTTATTTTTAATTGTTTAATTATATGGTTATGTAAACTATTTTTAAATCCAACAAAATATATATATATATATATATATATATATATATAGTTTTTTATTTTGGCTTTCCACATATTTGCACATGGAGGTCATACTGGGCTGTAGAACGCTAATATTTTTTTTTTTTTCATTTTTAAAAGAGATATTCTTTTAGTTATAATATTTTTGTTTTCTTTCTTATAATCCTTCATGACATTAAAATTTGATTTAATAAATTTTTAATATTGTTTTTATTTTGCAAAATGTGTTTTTGCTTATGGATACATTGGTTTTGCTTGAAATTTAAAATTATTTTAGGAAGATTTTTATCTTCTATATTAATAAAAATTTAACATGTTTTTAAACATTAAATAGTTCATATGTTCTTGAACATTCCCCTTAATTACAAACATATAAAAATGTAAACTAAGATCTTTACTGGTCTATGTCTTAGCTAGGTTTACAATTAAAAATATACAATTTTCTTTTTCTTTTTTTCTTTTCTTCCAGATCTTATATCATCTAAAATTTTCATATTTTCCTTTTTGTTGTATCTTTCAAACCCCATTTTTTGCATTTTTTGGTGCAGATCTTCAATTGTTACGAGATGTGCATGCATATCATTTATCTCTTCAAAATATATTTCTTTCTAAACTACTGCTACACAACATCTTTTGTAATGTGTTTTTCATCATCAATCTGTTAGCAACATAAGATGAGAATGCCTTTACTTCTCTCATTTATTAATTGAAAAAAGAGAATTTTCTTCATTCATTACACCGATCTAGATGTTACGACTGATCTAGAATCAGTTATATTTGAATTACCAAGGTTGTTCTAGTTCTTTTTATGACGATTTTGAATTAATTCGTTTCCCAAGGCTAGTCACTGCAGGTAGTCTTTCGAAGTAATTAAATACTTAAATTGATACATTAATGAAATATATACAGTACCTTAATATTTCATTAATCCAGTACCCTTAATATAGGATTTAATAGTATTAAGCTTTATATAAAGGTTGTTTAATATATTTGTTTTATAATAAAAATTTATAATATTAGAATTAAACACTTAAATAATTATTAATGTTGCTAGCATTATATAGGTTTTTTGAGTTATTAACCAATTTTAATAATGTGGTTATACAATTACAATATTTAATTTTATCAAAATGAGAGTGATGCATTTCTTAAAATTAAAAATATTGTGGAAATTAATTATTATAATTTAAAATAAAAATAACATTTACTATTATGGTTTTTAAGCTTTTATGTTGTCATTCCTTGTAAAATTCTTCAGATTATGCAAAATATCGAAAAACATTGGTCAACGTTTCAAATCTCAAATCGGATCCATTTTTAGGATAAGATGAGAATGAAGATGAAAGAAGGACGCATAGGTTAAGGTTATAAATAGCGAAAGATGAAAATGATTACACCTTCATCTCTTTTAGTTCTTGTCGGCCCTTGTCATTTTCATCTTTCACTATTTATAACCTTAACCTATGCGTCCTTCTTTCACTCTTCATTCTCATCTTGTCCTAAAGATGGAACCCCATTGGGATTCAAAATGTTGACCAATGTTTTTTGATACTGTGCATAATTCGGAGAATTTTGCAACATTTACCATAACTAATAGATTTTCAATAACATTATTACATATATGATACTTATGATATAAAAACTAAACTCCATATACACCTTTTAATCTAAACCACCTCATAAAAATGTATTTCCATAAACATAGAAAAGTCCAATGCAAAATGCATTTTTTAGTGACAGAAAAAGTAATGACGCAGAATGCACAACATTGAATAAAGTATATTTGGAAAAAAAAAAAAAAACTAACAAAATTGTTACAGAACTTGCTGTCAAAAAATTATCCTTAGATTTTGTCGGAATTAATGGAGAAATCTAGGTTTAGATGTTTGTTGTGATGAGGATAGGATTGAGACTCTAAATTAGATCTCATATCCTACTATCTAGGGAGTGGTTCAAACCACCCTCTTTGTGTGCAAATCTATATGTACAAGGTTCTTTTGCATGAAGGATCAGTTAATTTTGTGTGGAGTGTTTGAGCACTATCCAGGTATCTCACATGGAGAACCCATTTAGATTAATAGAATTCAGTTTTTAACATGTTATTCGAGCATCAAGTCGAAAACTAAGTGGACCTACGCTGTGCATAGGGATCTTAGTGTGTGAGGATTGAAGTCCTTGGCTGCCCGAGGAAGTATTCGAGTCTCGTGGATCGTAATCGGAGTATTTATTTTAATTGGAGACCTCGCAGATCTCTACTTACTATTCAATACACAAGAAATGAAATAAAAATGGACCTGTGGGAGAAAAGCATTGATCTAGTGAGAGCCTTACGGAGTTTTCCAAAGCGGCATCAGGATGGCTGAGATTGCATGAGGTATGGTGACAGAGTGCATGCATGAGTGTATATTGTGTGAGCCGGCGGTGTTGGATCCCTCACTGGTAGAGGGGCCTATTAGCACGACACCCAAGACTCCATCATGGATATTCTGTGAGGTTGGGCTGTGGAGGTAGATCGAATTTCATGCACATGCATGTACAGAGTAAGAGATCGAGAGATCCACAGTCTTATAACTCATCGAGTTCTTCTCCAACTCTCTCGACGTCGCGGGAGTCATAAGGACTTATGAGGACACTGTGTATAGCAGGTTTATGGTGTTCACCACAACGGACCCCACCATTAAAGGTCTGTAGAGCTAGTTGAATAACTATCCACTGAGAATAGAGAAATGTTGCTTAACTACCATCCGTTTCCCACCTACAGGATGCAAAGGATGAAATATTAAGTGTAGAAGAGGAACGCAAATAAAAAAATAGTGGAGAATCCGATCTATTTTGGTATTGTAACTAGTGGTGTGAGGAAAATACTAAGAAATTCTTTTGACATGAATTTGGATTAATATGTCTATTAGTGAATTTGTTTCTTCAAATATACAGTGCGATGGTTTGAGCTGAGATTATATAGCATGCATATTCAAACTTTAAGCTTTTAATCATGCTCATTAGTGGATCTAGCCATGAGGTGTTGAGGTCTGGTTTGAATCTAGTTTTGTGTTCTTTCCACTCTAGCATCAAATTTGTCTTTGAGGCACAAATTTGTCAATTTCCTTGTTGATATGGAGATCGCTTAGCTAATGCAAATTTTAGGTTGAATTCATGATTTTCTTCAGATTTGGTTGCATGGAATACAAGCCACAGTCTACAAGGTTTTACAATTGAAGAGCTACCAAAGGGAGAAGTTTCCCACTTGCATGGTAACGGGGTTGTTGGAGCTCGTGAGAGGAATAAGGTGAGTCAGAAAGAAATATGTAAGCAAGAGAAAGCTGAAATTTTCCAATATGGTTGCACTTTTAGAAATATTTGATCGTGATGATATTTTCTTCATAAGGCTTGGTGGTTTTGTTAATGGCCACGGTTATCGAGAGATACTATATGTTCTGCAACAGTGTGAGATTGAAGACTCACGAGTTTTTCCTCGGGAAGGGAGTAAAGAGGAACATGTGGTTGAATATCAAGAAGACCCAGTAGTCATTCTTGAGGAAAGGAGTAAAGAGGAACATATTGTTGAATATCAATTGGACGAGCCACATGAACCTGATTGCAAAGATGTGGCAGAAGAAGACAAAGGTGGAGATAATTTAAATTATGATGATCTCATGAATATTTCTGTGTGTGCAGATGTTAGCAACAACAACAAGGAAAAATCAACAAAGTTTGAAGAGGAATTGAAGTTTCCTGAAGCATGGCTTGAAATTCCATGTTTTTATTAAGTCAATGCAGAATTTTCATCAACGAATGATGAAGAAAACATTGTTGACATTCAGATGGTTGACATAGGAAATAGTGAGAGGAAAAAATATCCTATCCAGCTTGTCATAATTTTGAGAAGGGTGAGGACAAGAGTTAAAGAATTTTTTCATTGGGGAAGAAATGAGTTGAAGATCTATCACTACCTGATGGTGTAGAAAGTGAAGATGAAGCCTCACCTCAGAATGAACAAGTATGTATTCGCAAGCAAAAAATCCAAAATGAAAACCTTTGTTACCAATTTTTTCATGTTTTTTATTGTAGGCTTAGTTGAGACTAGACCAGCAAGCGTATGTTATTTTTCAATACCCTTTCTCCATTAAGGGTAAGTGTTGAAATTAATGGAGAAAGCTATATTTATATGTCTATTGTGATGAGGATAGGATTGAGACTCTAAATTAGATCTCAGATCCTACTATCTAGGAGAGTGGTTCAAAACCACCCTCTTTGTGTGAAAATCTATATGTACGAGGTTCTTCTGCATGAAGGATCAGTTAATTTTGTGTGGAATGCTTGGGCATTCTCTAGGTATCTCACCTGGACAACACATTTAGATTAACAGAATTCAATTTTTAACAGATATTTATGTGAATTGGATTTACATATACATCATGTACTCGAATATGAAGCTCATTCTGGAAGAGACATTTATTTTCCTAAACTTAAACAAAAATTAAAAATTCATAAATTAACACATAAATCTCAATTCATATAGCATAACTCAGTTACCATTTATATGATAATTATAGACCAAAGGAGAGTTATTTCTAACACTCTTTGATTATAGTCCTTATGTAATTTTAATGTTATTTCAATACAATTCTTTTGTAAGAATTACAGAAAAAATAATAACTATATCCCCCTCCGTGAATTGGGTCGATGCCCACACAGATCTCAAAGAAATTTTTAGACATCGAAGAACAGTACAACATCAAAATCAATTTGTCTCTTGATTATGGATTTTTTCAAACTACGTAAGCGCCAACCAGAAGCTGAATGATGTGACGATGCTATAATTTCTTCATTTTGCATTAAGATTTCATTTGTACTTGGGGCCAAAACATTTATTCTCTTTCTCTCCTAATGTAATATTCATTTTATTAAAGTGATATGAAAAGCAGTAAAACTTTCTTCAATTAATGAAATTTATTATTCATATTCTAAATTATAAATATTTTATATTTTAAAATAATGGAGAAGGTTTGTTCCACTATTGTGTTTTCTAGATTAGATTTAGTTCTTATTTTCTAAAATATAGTTTTGATCTTCTAAAATTCAAATGTAAACTTATATATTTATGATTTAATGATTAATGAGTAAATGAGTTAGACCATCTCCAGGTGTAGCTTGCTCATTTGTGAGCTGTTTTCCATTGTTTAAGTTTCATTCAAGTTTGTTCTTTCAATTTTTAACATGGTATGAGAGCTTTGGTGAGCCTTGGTGGCTGAGTGGAGTCTGTGGAGAGATTTGGTGACAGAGTTGAGCCTTGGTGGTTGAGAACCTTGGTGGTTGGTTCAATTGTCTTTGAGATAAGGTGCTGGAATTTTTTAGGAATCCTGATCAACGCTAGTTTTTTGGGTCAAACTCGTGTTGATCAGCGTTGCTTTTATGGGTTAAACTCGTGCTGATCAACGCTGGTTTTAGGGGTTAAAACCACTCTGATCCATAGAATTTTCTTCCACCAGCACAACCCATAAGCACGGATCTGACACACAATACTCACATTGGTGTACATTTCTTATTTTTTAAAAGTGGCCGAGATTGAAAGTATCTATGTTGGTAGTTTTGTCCATTTTTTTCAAGGCTTTCAGTTGGAATTGGATCTGTAGATGTTGAAGCATTTGGAGATGCTGAAGGATCTGATGTTGGAGTTGTAGACCGATTGATGGAGGATCTTGAGGTGGATATGTAGATCGATCTTGTCGAAATGAATAATCATATTGAAGAGGTGTATCTTAATGAAATCAATAAGCTTGATGGATCAAATTATGCCAAGTGAATTTTCAATTTGCAGATATTGCACGAGGGTTCCAGTGCATGGAAAATTGCAAATGGGGATGAAGAAAAAAAGACGTGGTGCCACAACTGCATCGATTTAGGATTGGGAGAAGAGGGAAAATAAAGTGAAGGTGTTGTTGAGAATTTTCATAAAAGATAGTGTAATCCCTCACATCCAAGAATGCTAAACTACTAATGACATTTGGGTGACATTCAAGGATTTGTATGAAACTAAAAATACAAATCGCATGTTATTTCTTAAGAGTAAGATTTTCTCCATCAGAGTGGAGGAAAATGAATCTATTGTTGCGTTCGTCTCACAGATTAAAGAACTGAGAGATAATTTGAGTGACATAGGGGAGAAAGTGTCTAATATAGATTTTGTCATAGTTACCTTAAATGGTATGACATAGGATTATCAAATGTTCATTAGAGGGCTTGTAGTCAGGGAAAAATCTCCCACCTTTGAAAATTGGAAAGGGATTTTGATGCATGAAGAAGAGAGGAGTATTAACTTGAAGCCTCAGAATGCAGATGTATCGTTGGTGCCAATGAAAAAGTTCTTCAAATGGAAAATAGGAGGAGGAAAAAAAAGCAGTGGTCCATCCTAGAAAAAATCCATTTCAATGTATGGCATCTGCTAAAAATGATTCGGGAATTAAGTGTTTTTACTATGGAAGAACTGGTCATATTGAAAAATATTTTTATAAAAATAAGGCTGATGAAGTGAGACATAGAAACAAGAGGCATATAGGAAATTTTGCTGGCGAAGATCAAAATCATGATCATAAATTATTTGTGTCTAATGAGTCTCTTTTTGCTAAGACCGATGAGGCTAAAACATGGTTTTTTGATTTTGGAGTATCCACTAATATGACAGGTAATAAACACTGGTATGAAAATTTCAAGGATAGAAACAATGGTGCGAATATCTACTAGGGAGATGACAAAGCATATCAAATTAGAACGTATGGAAATATTCCTTTGATATTGCCTGATGGTAATATCAGGCACATCCAAAATGTAATGTATGTACCTGGTATTAAAAATAATTTGGTCTTTGTCTCCATGACTGCAGATAAAAATTTAAAGGAATAATTTTTCAAAACTAACTGTGTTATAAAGGATTTTTCGGATCATGAGAAGTCATTTGCATTCAGATTACGAGTTGGAGGCCTTTATAAGTTGAATGTTACAAGCATGCCACATCAAGCTTTAAATTCAACAACTATGACAACAGGGAATATTTATCATCAAATGTTTGGTCACATCAACCTTCATGACTTATTGTTGCTACAAAAAAAAGGTATGTTTGATGGAATTTTTGTTGTAAGAAATGAACATATTGATTCTGCGGGATGTGCACTTGGAAAAATGCATAAGGATGAATTTCCATCTAGCTTGAATGGGCGAAAGAGAGATATACTTGAACATGTGCACACTGATATATGTGGACCCATGAAGGCAAGGTACTTAGGTGGAGCTTATTATTTCTTGTTATTTCCTGGTGGATGCACAAGATATTCTTGGGTATACTTTCTTAAAAGGAGAACTCATGTTTTTGAATATTTTAAAGAGTATAGAAATATGGTTGAAAAGGAAAGAGGGAAATTCATCACAATTCTCCACTTAGATCAAGCAGGAGAATACAGGCTTGAAAATTTCATCAAATATTGTAGAGATAATGGGATAGCACAATAGTTTACAATACCCCATACTCCACAGTAGAACGGGGTTGCAAAAAGGAATAACATTTGCATGCAGTGTGATGAAAGGTAAGAACCTGTTAAATGTTTTTTGGGAAGAAACTATTAGTAATGTAGTTTTATTAAAGAACAGAAGTCCAACTGGGTGTCTTGATCTTAGTACCCCATTTGAGGCTTTATATGGTTTTTAAACCTGCAATCTGTCACTTCAGAGTATTTGTTTCTAGAGATTTTGCACACATTCCTAAGGAAGATAGGAAGAAATTGGATGTTAAAGCCATAAAATACATATTTGTAGGGTATTGTTATGATTTTAAACCATATAATATGTTTAATCCATCTACTTGAAAGGTGTTTGCGAGTAAATATGTTATCTTTCGTGAACAAGTTAATGAAGGGAATAAGGATAGAAGTTATTAGGAGTGGAATGTGCCTTTACTGATTGATGACCGTAATGATGGAGAAAAAGAGAATCATTTATAGTAGTAGTAGAAAAAGGAGGAACCTAGAAATGTGGATACATTTAGCAATCAAATCCCATTCAAAGGTGAGCGAGAAATCACACATGACATAATTGAGACAAGCCCGCTACCAAGGAGATCAGGTACAAAGATTATACTCTTATGACTAGTATATTAAATGTTTTTCAGCCCATGAATTATAATTAATCAAATCAGTATGATGAATGGAGTTCATCTATGAAAGAATAGCATGATTCCATAATTAATAATGAAACTTGGGAATTAGTTGAACTTCCAAAAGGAAAAGAATCCACATGTTGTAAATGGTTATTTAAACCTAAGTTCAAAGCAGATGGTAGTATAGATAATTGTAAAGTGAGGTTGGTGTCCAAAGGGCACTCACAGAAGGAAGGAATTGATTACGAGGAAACTTTTTCTCTTATATATAAGTTAAATACCATTAGAATATTAATAGCTCAAGCTACTAAGTACCATCAGAGTTTACATGAGCTGGATGTGAACTATACTTTTATAAATGGACAATTGAAGGAAGGGGTATATTTAACAAAACCAGAAGGGTTTATTAAAAAGGGGCATGAAAAGTAGGTATGTAAATTAAAGAAGGAATTGTATGGATTGAAACATGTTCCCAAGTCTTGGTATGAAAAGATAGACTCTTTCTTCTTACATCATGGCTGTAACAGAAGTAAAAATGACCCAAATCTGTATACCAGATTTGATACAAAGGAGCAGATTGTGTTAATTTCCTTATATATTGATGATTTGATTATTACTGGAAATTATAATGAATTTGTTGAAGAAATTAAAATGCAGATGTCATAGTTATTTGAAATGAAAGACCTTGGAAAACTGCATTATTGTTTGGGTCTTGAAGTTTGGAGGGACTCTTGCTAGAATTTTGTTACTCAAGGGAAGTATGTCAGGGAATTATTAAATAAATTCAGAATGGATCAGTGTGTAACTGCTTCAATACCTATAGAGAATAATGTTAAATTTTATAATGATGATGGTTCCAAAGAGGTGGATTCTACATTGTACAGAAAAAAAGTTGGAAGTTTAATTTATTTGACAACAATGAGATTTGACTTAGCATGTTCAGTTAGTGTGTTGAGTTATTTCATGAAAAAACCTCTTGAAAATCATTGGGTGGAAGAAAAAGGTGTCTTAAGGTATCTTCAAGGAACTATAAATTTTGATATTAAATATTCTTATTCCTTTGATGTTAAATTGATAGGATATTCAGATTCAGCTTGGGCTGGATATCTGGACGATAGAATATCTATAATTGGTTATGATTTAAATATTGGGTCTGGGGTCATTTTTTGGTGCAGTAAAAATAAGAGTAATATATATTTATCATTAGTATAAGGAGAGTATCAAGTTGTATGTGCAACCACTAGTGAAGCAATTTGGCTAAGAATGCTTCTTCATGATGCAGGAGAAGAAAAAAAGAAAGCTACAATAATTAAATGTGACAACCAAAGTTCACTCATGCTGGAAAATAATCCTTTTTTTTCATAAAACAAAAAAATATTGATACTCAATTTTATTTTGTTAGAGAAAATGATTATTCCAAACAATTTTTTATTGAATATTGTAACACCTGTCAAAATGCAGTTGATATCTTCATCAAGCCTCTTGGGAAGATTAAATTTTAACTGTTTAGGGATATGCTAGTTGTGCAAGTGAAACATTTTTCCATTAAGGGGGAGAGTTAAAAATAATGGAGAATGTTTGTTTCACGGTTATGTGTGTGTCCTAGATTAAAGTTAGTTCCAATTTTCTTGGAGAGAGTTTTGATCTCCCTAAATTGAATGTAAACTTATATATTTATGATCTAATAATTAATGAGTTAGACCATACTGCTTAAGCAGTTTCCAGATGTAGCTTATTCACCTGTGAGCTGCTAGATTTTCAGTGTGTATGTTTCATTCCAGTTTGGTCTTTCCATTTTTAACATTTATAAAAGTTAAGAAATTATTATTTCAATATATTTGGAATTAACTAATACGCAGTAAATTTTTTTCCATTAATATAATCTATTATTGAGATTCTAAATTATAAACAATTTATAAAGGTTAAGAATTTTTTATTTCAACATATTTGGAATTGAATAATAAGAATTTTTTTTATTTCAATGTAATCATGAAATTAGTGATTTTTTTTAAGCCATGTTAATAGGTAAGATATTTTTCGCATTTTAGAGTGGGTTGATGAATAGTGATAATATCTTTATTTATTTTATTTATTTATTCACTATTTTCAATAGTTTGGTTAAAATTAGAGATCTTTATGCCATTCCCATTTTAACTTAAGATGCTTTTGATGGGAATTTAAAACAATTTTAGAAGGTCCTTTATTTTCGATATTATTTAAATTTTAAAATGATAATTAGTCATGACTATATTGTTAATGGAGAGGTATTTTATTTTATAAAATTATAGGATAATATGTATTAGTTGTAAATTAATTTTTAGATATAGTGTAAACCAAAGTTTTTGTCCATTCAAAATAGAAAAATATTGTGAAAAAGATTATTTCTTTTCTTAAATCTAATTTATTTACAATTATTTTCTAAAGGACCATTATAAATTTTGGGTTTCCATTTAATCTTTTCTCAATGCTATAATTTTACTTTAAATTTGTTTAATATTAATTGAAATATAGTGTTACTAAAAAAAACTTTTTCCAAATTATCATTTATCATTATCAAATACCAAAATATAACATATGATCTTACTTGATTTAATTATCACAACATTTTATTTTTCAATATTAACCACTAAACTTAAAGAGAGCTCAGATCATAATTTTGTTGGGAAAATTTGGGAAAATTCTCTTTTAAGCTTAAGTGGTCATAGACATGTTGCATTAAATATGTAAAATTATGTTTAGAGAATGAAGTGTATGTGATGTTAGTTGTTGTTATTGGGTAATTAAACTATAGCTAAGTATGCTAAAATCCTAATGATGAGATTTCCTGTCCATATTTTTTTTAAGCTTTGTAAGAAAGTGATATATCCGAGGGACTACTAATAGAGAAAGATTCCATTCCTTAGGATGTGTAAGTTAACGGGGAAAGAAGTTTATTGATTGGAATCTTTGTACGTGTAAGTTTGTTTATGAACTTTGGAGCTTTTATATGTGAAAAGAATTAGACCTAATCATAAGAAAATTTTCCCTTATAAAGTCATAGCATCATCTTATATGTGGTCTCTATTATAGAGAAGTGGTGTATCTGGGAGTCTATAGGTCCATGAAAACTATTCTTCTACCACTAGTTGGGGCATAATTGATATGAAAAGAAATTTTTAATGATTTATGATTATGTTGAATTAGTGTTATTTATATCATGGTTATATTAGTTTCCATTTGTTTGATTTTATTTTCAAGTTTAATTATACATTTTCGATTCATGGTGTTATAGAGATTAAATGGTTTCATTATATTGTACAAGCATATATCATGGTGCAAACATATATCATGGTGCCTTCATATGTTAATTAGTTAATAGAAAGATAGTAAGAAAATATATTAAGATAAGAAATCAATAAGATTTCACATTTTAAAAATGATGATGATTTCACATTCTGACTACTGTGATTTAATTATTATTGATAATTAATCATAATAATTTATTTTAAAGATTATATGTATAATTGGATTAAACTATTGTCATATAATTATCTTTCATGACCAACCACAATAATGTCATAGAGTACTTTTTAATTTACTAAAAAAAAGTTAAGGAAAAAAACTAGATACTTGCAAAGATATCTAAAATTTAAAAGAATTTAAATTGATTGTTTTGAAATTTTTATATTTTTTATTGATTTAAAATATGTTAAACATTTTTTTTTAAATATCTATATTTTAAAAATTAATAAATTTTTTTATAAATTTTTAATATAAATATATTAAAAATCTCTTAAATAGCTCAATTGACAATAATCATGAAAATGAAATCTCTTTGAACCAGAAGTGTCAAGTTCAAATCTTGTGCACTCTCTCGGGAGAAAGCCAGGGCTTACGGAGGGTTGGACAGATCGTAGGTCCCAAATAATACAAGAAAACCAATTATGATAATTCGCATATATTCATTTTTAGAAACTAAATATAAAAGTATGTTAAGATATAACTTGAATTGCTAAATTGGAAAAATTGTGGTTTGATTTTAAATAGCAATTGTTATATTAAATATACGTTTCAGGTTGTTATGTGAGTATAACGGTTATACACTTAAAAGGTTAGAGAATTGTTTCAACGGTGTTGAATTCCAGGAACACAAAATTTGGAGCCTTTACAAAAAGTCCTTAAAAGCGTAGAACCAATATTGATGGAGTAAAGTATTCAACGATACAAGTTTCATGACAAGATATCAAAAAAACCATAGTAAAAAAAGGTACACCCAGTCAATTTTTTTCGCAAAATCTTTAACCAAAAGAAAGATTTGGATTATGTATGCTATGTAACAATTACTCACGTTAGCCTTAGTTAGCTAGGAGGATTCCCGTGTCACGCTCTTTCTTGTATCAACATATACTATTATGAAGGGAACTAAAATGTTCCCAATAAAAGAACATGTGGAATAAGTATCATGCAACTGCTTTAAGAAGAAAGCGTTAAAATGGTTGCCTCACAATTGGATTTAATATGGAAATCATTTAGCATAAACTTTGCAGTTTCTTAATAGAAGCTATTACTGAAAACGATTTCTGGTGTAGGCACTTTTCCTGGACCTTGTGCCAGTTGTAATTTAGCACTGCTATTGTACCAACACCCTCATACTTAGGTTAACTATATTTGGACAAATTGAATTGTTATTTAATTTATTTTCCATTACATATAACAGCACAATAGATAAAAAGTCTGAGTAGAAATGGATGACATTCAGAATAGTGATAGTTTATGCGGTGGTAATTATCTTTTTTTTGAAAACGATTTTCTTTATTTAATTTTGTGTAATCGGACAATACATTAACAGTTTTCGGCAGATGAATGTGAAGACTCCAAAATAAAAACAAAAAAATATATAGTATTCAAACGCTACACCAGTGGCAGAACTAACCATGCAATGTCATATATACAGGTGTTGTTTATATTGAGCAACTAATCACATAAACAAAATGATGCATGACATCGACATCACCAATTAATATCTATTGAGATGTCAAGATGTGAAACGCATTCTTGCAAGTCAGCTGATATTTTCCTATTTGCGTCTCTTTCATGGATGTGAATAATTTTTTTCAGGACTCTTATTATCTTGTGAAGCAACATAATAGTTGTTTATATTGTGGTGGCGTTATCCTGTTTTGTATATCTTACTAGCCTAGATCCATCTTAACTCCGGATCTATCAAGCGCCAAGAGGGATCAAATCTCTCGAGGTGAAAACCTTTCCTCAAGTTTTTCACTCAAAAAAGAGGTTTTCACCTCTAGAGATTTGATCCCTCTCGGCGCTTGCTAGATCCGGAGTTAAGATGGATCTAGGCTGGTTTATAATCCTATTTGGTTGCTTGCACTAAATGCATTTATTTGAATGTAGAGGTTGGTTTCTAATCCTATTTTCTTACTTGCACTAGATGCATTGATTTGAGTGTAGAGTTGATTTCTAATCCTATTTGATTTCTTGAATAGATGCATTGATTTTAGTGTAGAAGTTTTTTTGTAATCTTATTTGATTGCTTGCATTAGATGCATTGATTTTAGTGTAGATGTTTATTTCTGATTTGATGTAATTGGATGTATCATGGTACATTAATTTTGAAGTGACTGGATTAATAGTGTGCAAAAAAAATATTGACAATGTACATTGATTTTTCTGTTATAGTAATTCAACCTATTAATATTGGAGACCAAAAGAGACAAGGTGTGGTGTTTACTACAACAACTCTAGCTAAAGATTTAAATGGTTTATGATTTCAACTCACCTTTTCATATAATCTGTATGAAAATATGACAAAACTAAAGGATGACAATAGGAATAGTAGAAGAAAATATTTTGAGATTGATCACAATGAAAACTCTTTGTAAATGACTACATTCTTATTATTCACATTTTCTATCATTCAACACTATTATTGTCGCTTTACATTAAAAAAATGTATTATCATTAAAGTTATTGACAATATTTATCATCTCAACAAACTGAGGTAACTAATGAAATTTAAAATTAAAATAACCAAGTTAATCTCAGACATATTTAGCATATTTAAAATGATTATATTAATATTAGATATATTTACATATTATTGATAAAATTAATCATATCTTCGATATATTTTCCTTGATCCATCTTAACTCCTGATCTGTCAAGCGCCGAGAGAGATCAAATCTCTTGAGGTGCAAACCTTTTCTCAAGTTTTGCACTCAAAAAAGAGATTTGCACCTTGAGAGATTTGATCCTTCTGGCAGTGTCATAGATCTGGAGTTAAGATGGATCTAGGTTTGTTTAATAAAACAATTTCGAAAATTTGTAATAACCACAACGAGAGGCACTCTACAACCCAATATGGGGTAGATATGTAGGCATTAATGTAAATATTTTTATTTTTCATAATTTTTATATTGTAATTTTGTTTATATATATATATATATATATATATATATATATATATATAAACATTCATTTTACCATATAAATTAAAATTAAGATTATCTAATTATATTTGAATTTAATTAATAAGCACATAAAAAATTAATATTTATAATATAACAAGAATTTTAAGCATGAATATTCACCCCATTTTATCATGGATATTATTAACTTCTAAATAAATTTTCTTATAATACCAATGAGCCAATACCATAACTTATCAATACTACATAATCCCTTTTTCTCTCTATATATTATTTTAATTTCATTTTATAATATTTTTAAAATTAATACTTTATTGTAAGAATAAAGTTAAAAACCTCTTGCACATTGAATCCTCTAAAATATATTTAAGATAATGTTATAAACCTGGACTTTCACATGGTAATATGTCGTTGTCCTTGACTATTAGTCCCACCTATCAATGAACCTCTAGCTGCAACTCATCTTGGAAGCAAATCACATCTCCACTTAAACCTCCACAAGTCAGGTATCCACATACAACTCCATGGTTTTGCCAAACTTCTATTAATTCCTTGTGCTTGAGCAAAAGATTCGAAAGGGACGTTCCTCCTCTTCTCATATAGGTATCAATTCATTGCACAAAAATAAACTTTAAATAAAGATATCGGGTCGATAAAAATGAGTTAAAGCCGAATAGAGCAGCCACGCGAAAATGGCACCCAAATATAAAAGCATTGAGGGCCCTTTTTGCGCGTATCGGCCTTCGCTTTAAAATCTTACAAGCAAGGCATCCGGTCACTAGTAGAAGAAGAAAACAAAAATCATATTAAATGCTTTTGACCATTCGTCTCTCACATAGGAGTGTAGATCAACTGATTCCTCAGATTTTGTATCTTTCGGCAATTCGGTGACATCTGCCGTTCCATCGGCTACTGCTCATAATAATGTTTTCCTATGTCTATGTCGAAAAATCATATGCCTATATGGAATAATATTTAACAAAGTTCATGTTACATGTAACAAGCTTTGCTCTAGTTACCAGAATCCATAAAAAGCATAAAATTTTTAATCAATCCAAATTTCTTAATCAATTTAAATTTCTTAGAAAATTTAAATCAAATGAAAATAAGCAAGCTTCTTATGATATCATTCCACCATACTCGAAGCTAAGCTTTCCTTTATAATATCATTCCACCATACTCAAGCTTCCTTCTAGAAACCAGCCTAGATCCATCTTAACTCCAGATCTATCAAGCGCCGAGAGGGATCAAATCTCTCGAGGTGAAAACCTCTTTTTTGAGTGCAAAACTTGAGGAAATGTTTTCACATCGAGAGATTTGAACCCTCTTGGCGCTTGATAGATCCGGAGTTAAGATGGATCTAGGTTGTTTTCAGTCGTGTGCGACCAAGGAAAATCTATAGATAATATGAGGAACATATGCTTAATTTTATCAATAATATGTAAATACATATAATATTAACATAACCATTTTAAATATGATAAATATGTCTAAGATTTATTGAGTCATTTTAATTTTAAATTTGATTAGTTACCTCTATTTGTTGAGATGATAAATATTGTAAAATAACTTTAATGGTGAAATAAAATTTTGAATGCAAAGTGACAATGTAATAATATTGAATGATAGAAACTATGAATAATAAGAATGTAGTCAGTTACGAGTAGTCTTCATTGTAAAAGATTTCAAACTATTTTCTTCTACTATTCTTATTTTCACCCATGTTAGTTTTGTCATATTTTCATATTGATTATTTGAAAATGATAGTTGGAATCGTAAACCATTTAAATATTTAGCTCGAGCTGTTGTAGTAAACATCATACCTTGTCTCTCTTGCTCTCCAATATTAATAGGTTGAATTACTATAACATAAAAGTCAATGTACATTGTCAATAACTTTTTGTGCTTACACTGAAATCATTTCACACACACTATTAATCCGATGACTTTAAAATTAATGTACCATCATACATCCAATTACATCAAATTAGAAATTAATATATACACTAAAATCAATGCAACTAATGCCAAAAATCAAATAATAATAGAAAACAACATCTACACTAAAATAAATGCATCTAATGAAAGTAATGAAATATGATTAGAAATCAACATCTACACTCAAACAAATGAGTCTAATGCAAGTAGGAAAATAGGATTTAAAGCCAACATTTACACTGAAATCAATGCATCTAGTGCATGCAATCAAATAGGATTATAAATCACCATCACTTAAATAAATGCATTTAGTGCAAGGAATCAAATAGGATTATAAATCATCTACATTTAAATCAATGCATTTAGTGCAAGAAATCAAATATAATTATAAATCAACATCTACATTGAAATTAAAGCATCTAGTGCAAGCAATCAAATAAGATTAGAAATCACCATCTACACTGAAATAAAGGAATTTAGTGAAATCAATCAAATAGGATTAGAAATTACCATCTACAATGAAATCAATCCATTCAGTGCAAGCAATCAAATAGTATTAAAAATAATCTACATTGAAATCAATTCATCTAGTGAAAGAAATCAACGATAACCAAAAATCAAAATCTACATTAAAATTAATGCATCTAGTGAAATCAATCAAATAAGATTAGAAATCATCATCTACACTGAAATTAATGCATTTAGTGCAAGAAATCAAATAGGATTAGAAATCATCTACATTAAAATCAATCCATCTAGTGTAAGTAATCAAATATCATTAGAAATCAACATCTACACCAAAATCAATTCATCTAGTGCAAGAAATCAAATAGGATTAGAAATCACCATCTACACTGAAATCAATGCATCTACTGCAAGAAACCTTCTTCCCTCTCTCCCCCATATATATCTATATATCCAGCCATCTCTCCTTATTTTTCTCTTTATCTCACCCCACCATACACACACTCTCTCTCACTCCATATCTATCAATTTCCTTGTCCCTCCCTCCTTCTCTCCATCTATATTTGTTTCTCTTCACCTTACATCTATATCTATATCTCACTATATCTCTCTATATCAACTCCAAAACATAAACTCTCTTTCTCCAATATATCTATCTATATATCTATCACTCCCTCCTCCTCCTCCTCCTCTCTCTCTCTCTCTCTCACTTCTATCTCTCTTCCTTCCTGCTACCCTTTCTCCCTCTCTCTCCATATTCTTTATCACTCCCTCTCTCTCTCTCTCTCTCTCTCTCTCTCTCCACCTTTCACCCTCTATGTATTTATTCTTACCTCCCCCTCTCTCCCTCTCTCCCCCCTACCTCTCTTCACTCTGTCTCTTCCTTTCTCTCCCCCCCCCCTCTCTCTTTATCTTCACCTTCCAACTTTGTTACCATATGCCTCTCTCTCTCCCTCTCTCCCCCCTTCTATCCCTATCTCCTTATTTGTCTCTTTATCTCACCCCAAAACATACACACTCCCTCTTCATCTCTCCCTTGTCACTCCCCCTCTCTCTCCACTACTCACTCTATATGTATTTATTCTTCCCTCCCTCTCTCCCCCTCCAAATCCATATTGCTATCCCTCCCTCTCTCCTCCCCTCTCTCCTCCTCTCTTTCAAGTCCCCTCTCCTTTCCTTCCTCTCTCTCCCTTTATCTCCTACCTCCCTTTATCTTCCCCCATCTCTCTCTCTCTCTCTCCTACAATCCTCTCTTCCCCCATCTCTGTCTTCCACTCTCTCATCATTCCTCTCTCACCTCCTTCTATTTGACCCCCCTGGCTCTCTTTCTTTCTCTCTCTCTCTCTTTCCTCCAATCCTCTCTCCTCCCCCATCACTGTATCTCACTCTCCAACTATCTTAATATTTCTACCCCTTTATCCTTCTCTCCCTCCTTGTCTCCATCACTCATCTTTTCTCCTTCTCTCCCCCCTTGTCTCCATCACTCCTATGTATCTTTATCCCACCCATAAGCATACACACTCTCTCTCCATCTCTCCCTTGTCACTCCCTCTCTATGTATTTCTTCTTCCTTTCCTCACTCTGCCTCCAACTCCATCTCTCTATCCCTCCTCCTCTCCTCCTCCTCTCATCCTTTCTCTCTCTCCTTTTCTCTCCTACCTCCCTCTCCCTTCCCCCTTCTTTCTCTCTCTCTCACTCTCTACCCTCCAATCCTCTCTCCTTCTCCCTCCCTCTCTCCTTATCTCTCTCCCACCCCTATCTTTATGTCTCCCTCTCCCTCTCTTACCCTTCTCTAACTCTCTCACTCTTCTCACTCTCTCTCTCTTCATCCCTCTTCTCCCTTCTCTTTAAATTTATCTCCATATCTCCCTTGTCACTCCCCCTATTTCTCCACCTCTATCATATATCATGACATATTAATATATATTACAATATAATAAATTTAATATTGTATTAATCTAAACATATTAAATTTAATAATATTAATATTTTAATATTAATGTTAGGGTTAATAATGTTTTTTTTGGCATGGTATTAATAATAATTTGGTCCATGGTATTTGACCCTTACACTTCATATATAATTGGATCTTGATTTATAATTGTATTTTATATATTTTTATTTATTTACCTTACCTCTTTATACCTCTTTTATATTTACTTATTTACCATACCTATTTTATAAATATATTATTGGGCCCATGGTATTTTCCCATGGTATTATTAATAATTTGTCCCATGGTATTTGGCCCATGGTATTAATAATAATTTGTCCCATAGGCTTCACCTAGATAAAACCCGTTTTTCATTTTTTGTAAATATAAAGTGGTTTATTGAGTAAATATAATAATCAGTTTTATTTATTTACCATACCTCTAGTTTATTTATATTTTTATTTATTTACCATACCTCTTGAGTAATATAAAAAAGAGGTTTTATTTATTTACCGTACCTATGGTTTATCTATATTTTTACTTATTTACCATATTTTATTTATTTACCATATCTCTTTTTTGAGTGGTAGTAAACTCTTCATATTTTAAGTTTATATCATTTAAATTTATTTTTAATAAATTTTTAATGGTTCATTTATATGTTTATGTAATTTATTGTTCAAGCCGACATTTTTTTTTGGCTTCCGACATACTTACACATCGGGGTCATACTGGGATGTAGAATGCGCCTCTTGGCGCAATAAAGCAAGTTCTTACTATTGAATTTCTTGGTATTATTCATATAGTGTGGACATGTAGCTTGTATCCATATCGGTTAGTCATGAACATAAAGAGAAATAATAATTGTTAGTGGAAATGTATATAAACAGTAATATTTTATTTTTTATTTTTTTAAACAAAGTAAGAAAATGTGATTTTTTTTTCTTCCTCTAAAAAGTAATAGAGCAATATGTGGATAAATGCAATAATAAGTAATTGTATGTTAAGGGTGGTTAATTAACAATATATGTTTATTGTAGGTAAATTTAGAGGATAACATATATGGGTGATTGAAGTATATTTTCTTGTGGGGATTTAGAGGTCCCATAATGATATGACACTTGATATGGAAGTAAATGCTAATCCTTGTCGTTCTTTGTTTCCAATGTCCACGGTTGCTTTGTCTAATGTAATACCCTGTGATTTATGTAGTGTTAAAACCCATGTCATTCAGAGAGGCAACTGTCGACATGAAGCTCTTGTAATGGGGGAAATGGGTACATATGCTGGTTGTGAAATGTCCCATGGTGTTCCTCTATACTAGTGGAAGTCAACAACCATGAAACATGGACATGTTGGAGGCTTTGAGTGAGGTGTATAAAATATTGAAATGACTTTGTGGAGTGCACCATTAAAAAGACCTACATTGACCCATAAATTTGTAGTAAGGAAAAATTTTTGTTCATTGCATAAGAGGACATCTTTATCTAAATGTTCATCTTGTATTGCGGTAGAATTTTGCTGTTTTTGGTGCTCTACGTAGCATATTGAAATGTGATTTCAATCAAAATGTTTAATATTTTTAACATTCTTTTATTATATAGAGCAATCATATGGTTCGTTGCATATAGGTGCTTGGAATATTCGAACAGTTGATGCTCTTCATGCAAGAGATATGATTTTGTACTTGACATTAGAATATTCCAGTATTCTTTAGTAGGCATTCCATTTATGAGATTTTTGAAAAGTTGATGCAAAGAAACTTGTGAACTTCTTTCCCCTTGTTAATGAAAAATATTTGAAATTGTAATGAATTTGTTGAAACTACACTAGAGTGCATTGCCATGTGATTTGCCAACATAGAGAGGAATGCCTTTCATAGGTGGTAGCTGGCATAAATATCCAACAAGGATAATGGAGTGATTTTCGACTGGTGTATTTCACTCAGAATGTAATGCTTCTCTGAGACATTCATCAAAATGGGAAAGCATTTTTTCTCTGATGAAACTCATTTCATCAATTCGAATGTACTTTATATGGTGAAGCTGTTCTTGGATGTTTAGGAGTGATTTTTCTTGAAGAGGATGCATTTTTAGGATAGGGATGTGAAGTGCAGAATGCATTATAAGGGAATTTATGTTGAAATTTTCAACTCCAGTAGGTGCAAGTAGTAGCAAGGGGTTTTGTTCTAGTGGAGAGTTTGCCAATAATTCTCTTTGTAGATAACTAATTAAATGAGATTTCCCTATCCTAGCTATTTCATGGATGATCATTCTAAGTGGATGGTTTGGTGTAGTGTTTTTGAAGTGAGAAAAAACAATGTCAAAATTTGTTCTTTACCTAGGAGAGAAGGATTAATTTTGGTGTGGGCTTGAAAAGTGATCATGTTGGATTTGAATGGTTGAGCAGTTGAGTTCAATAAAATGTATTTCAGATTATTGCAAGTGGATAGCAATAATAGTATGTGACCAATTGTGGCTAGAATAAAAGTCATTATTGCTAAGCATTTCAAGCTCATCCACTTCAATGTTGCATCCTAGGTGGAGTTGAGAAATGATTTTCCATTCATCGATGGAAATGGAGTCAGGATAGGGAACCAGTGGAGTGAATGGATCTTCGAGGATTGTAGAATATGGGGTTTAGGATTCTCTATAAAAATGACATATTGTGTAGTCATTTCTTCATTATTGGAGCCAGTGTCAGTAGGAGTTGTGTGGAAAGGAAAATATAGAATTAGTTCACTCCAACAGAAAGCAACATAAGCAAAAGCACTAGCAGAAGGAATGGTTATGTATCGTGGTAAGAAATGAATAATGAATGGAGGGAACACATGTTTCCATTGGTTTTTCTCTTGACGAGAATAAAACGAGCATGAATGTGCAACTTCAAGGAGACTTAATGATTCTATTGAAAAAATTCCATTCATGAATGCGAGAATGAATTTTGGTGTTGAGAGGGAGTTTTCAAAATCAAGGGAAACACTTCTAAAAATACTTTGGTTAACATTGAAATAAATGAATGTGTGACTACAAATTAAAAGTGGTAGTTTCTATAGCAAATGGAATATTTATTGTGCCCCAATATCTCCATCTTCAATAGTTTTTGTTAGGAATTTTCATATGGCATTAATGACAGGTGCTTATCATGGCACAGTTTGTGAGATGCACGATAATATTTCATGATATATTTCATATCTTGTTTATTCTTTTGATGCATATTTTTTGAAATGTAATTTAACACAAAATGGTGTGATAGAACACGTTGGCAATTAATAGCTTCTCTACAAATGGAGAGGAGATCAACATTGTGGATGTTCAATCTATCATCATTGCGAGTGTGTATCTAATTTTTTTTCCCTTTATCGTCAATGAAAATTAAAGATGCGAAGTATAATTCCCATGGTAATCCATATGAGAAGATCAAGACATTTTCCTGTTTACGAAGGCAAGAATATTCATGAAACTTTGTGTGTCATTGAAATAGTTGGCAAGCTCCTCATAATCTTTAGATGGAGACGATGCAAAGATAGATGTTGTTTCGAGAAGGCATGGATCATGGATTGTCAATTGATGAAGCACATGATTTTGATGTTGGTAATGACATGGATTTCAAGTTGTTACAAATCAATCGAAATAAATGTTAGCATCAACAAATTCTGATTTTTTGTTTCAATCAAGAGTGTTGATATTTGGTGCATCTTGTAGCCAAATGAAGCCATGTATGTGTGTAGATCCTCTATGTTTATATTCATATTTGGAAAACAATAAAAAATCAACAATTGTAAAATAAGGATATTAACAACATAAAAAATGATGGATGAGAAAATGGTTAGATGAAAGCCTGCACCAATAATCAAGTGTGTGGAAGCCCTTTTGTAGAACCTCTTCAAGTAAAATTGTAAATCTGCAATGCATATATTGGGCTCTAATATCTAGGTTTTTTTATTACATTTTGAATTCTCCATTGGTAGAGATTGGTCGAATTTTGGGGAACACAGTTAGGCATGAGCATGTGTAAGTCAAGCCACTTGTTATCAACGGTAATGAGGGTGAAGAAAATTGTCATGTTTCTTATTTTATGATTATATCAATCAGTTCACACCATAGTTTGTTCCAGTAACAACATGTTCCTCAAAGGCATGTCCCAGGACACATAACTTGTTATGGGAATTTGGGATCAGGAAAATGATGAAGTCATTGTCGAAGATGTCAAATAATTGTTCGTAAGTTTTTTTCAATTTTTTTTTTTACAAATATGGTCGCACTTGATTGGTTATGATGGCACATTAGAATGTTATATAAGTAGTAACAAAATCTTGGATGTTGTTCAAATCGGTTATCATGGTAGTGCATTAAATGCAAAGCATATTCATTGTAATACCCCCAATTTGTGTGTTGAAATTTTAAAGTTAGACATTTGAACTTTAAATTCCTAAGGGGGGGTGGACCCCAAAGGATGAATATGGTGTGAATGTAATTTCATATTTTATTTGAGGAAATAAATAAAATGATTGTGCAGTTTGACCAAAAAGAGAATTGAGATCACTTGCCAAATCCATGAGGATGGATAAGGCAACAAATCCCCAAAAATCTTTCAAAAATCCTTGAAAGAAAATTATTTAGATTTGAGGAGAATCTAAATTACCCCAATGAAGAGGAGTAGTTGGGAATAGGTGAGAAAAAGCTGGAAAAGCTGAGGAAAAGCTTAAAGCAGCTTTAAAGAATCCCAAGATGGGAAGCCTAGGCTAAACAGGAAAGAAAGCATCCTGCTATTCTGGACGCAGAATTAGAAACATGCTTTGGGGTATGAGCTTAAATAAGTGATCCTAGACAGATTAGTGGTTGATCTGTGCTGGGAAGTGATCTCTGCTCGGGGGTGAATCCTGGGAGATAAAGAGAATTCTAAGGTTGGGAGGACTGGTCAATTTGCAGACGGTGGTATGTCTAAATCCCGGTTACTATGTCTTCTTATTGTATGAATTGGCTACATATAAAATTCTAGTCTATGATAATGAAAACTTTGTTTCTACATTTAACATCGTAATCATTATCTTTGCATTCACCCTCTAGATTTTGTTTAGTTGTAGATCAGTTGACTAAATAGGCGTAATAATTAATCTCTAAACCAAGAGTGGTTTAAATCTGAGGTTACTTAAGCCTAAGGATGATTAAATCTTGCTTGTTCATGGTATGCATAAATGTGAACTTTACACTTATGAATTTTGCTAGAGGAACAACATAGCAGGACTAAAGAGTTCTGGTATAAGTAACCACTTATGACAGTAAATAACATTAACTTGTACATTGAAACGCATGCCATTGAAGTTACTATTATCTACCTTATATATATATATATAAATGTGAAATGTCATACTAGTGGTTATATTAATTAATCTAGAGATATTATGGAGGAAAAACAAAGATGTATACTTAACATGTTACTATTCCATAGCTTGAAAAGGAATTCTGTTTCTCAGAATGCATATACCAAGTATAGTAAGCCTAGAGTACAGTATGGGTTGAAATCTATTTAAAGTACCTGAATTAAGCAGCCTAGTCGCAACTAAAGCTAACATTGAGTTATATTGAATACATATCTATAACTAACCATGCGACTATATGTATTCAGAAATAGGTTAGAAACCATTCTAAAACAGATCGGAAGTGTACAAGATAAAAAGAGCATACTTGAATTATAAGTTATGATTAAAGTAGAATATAAGTATATCGATACTAAAACATATAATTGTACTTCTCACTAACCTCCAAAGCAAATCACTATTTCGGCGAGTATTTGTACTCAGAGCCATTAGAGCATCTTTTATATTTAATTTAGATCCTAACCTCGTAAGAAAATGGTAGTAATATATATACAGCTATAGGAAGACTGTTACAACGAGTAGCGTCCACTGAAATATCGCTTACATGATTATGTAATTATCAAAACGCATATAGATTATTAGGTTTTAAGATTTAGGGAAGTCGGCCATGGGTAAGCTCGACTATACAAGTATGTGTGTGAATTAAAAATGATCCCTGTGCATGTAA
This sequence comes from Pinus albicaulis, assembly GCA_034641835.2. NCBI lineage: Eukaryota > Viridiplantae > Streptophyta > Pinopsida > Pinales > Pinaceae > Pinus > Pinus albicaulis. The sequence goes on from JAXQQM020057773.1 coordinate 186,032, forward strand.
ATCATATTTGTAAAACAACAAAATAATAATAACAAGGGAAGGTGCCGCGGCAATACAATCCGGTGACAAATAACCTCTCGGCTGAAATTGTTAACTCTACGCCATTTATTCAAGCCGATCTGCGCCATCGAGGTACGCAGAGCCTGGAATACATATTATAAGGCCGCGAACCCAAAACTGTGAGCAATATATATATATGTATATCGGCATATGCATAACAACGATAAACCAAACGCAAACGCGGTTAAGAAAAAATATAACCGGGGGAAATACACCATTGAGATACGATTTAAAATAAGATGGGAATAATATAAGGGTAGTGCCAAATAGGAGGCGACTTGACGCCCAGTCATCACCTGAAAAACCCCAAAGCTGAATCAACGTTGATGAAATAAGGGCGTCGCATCAGAAAATCCACTCTCGGCCGAGCCACGAGAAATGGAACTAGGGCATTCCCCACCGTGAATGATGCAGCAAATCGAAATTGATTAGGCTACTGTGCAGGGCATGCAGCTTAATGCAAATTTCTAAGCGTGATGACCCAATAACCCTTCCAGCTTGCGTATCAAAAATCCACGCGCTGAGGGTATACTGTTCACTGGAAGAACCATAGAAAGACAAACCGTAGATCTGTTGTTCAGCGTGGAGGATGTCCGAAATTATATCTTCGGCACCCTACCTCGCATGAAACTTTAATAGCGCTGCAGGTAGATGGATCCGAGTTAACTGTAAAACTCGACACCGATGACTCATCATCACCGCCGCGTTATTCCATCTAACCATACAGTATAAACTCTAAGACTTGAAACCTGTAGTGTAGCAGGAGGAAGCAAACAAAATCGCCTTCAGGGTTAGTCATAAAGCACCTAAATAAGCTGCAACAGAGGCATAAGATAAAACTGGAACGCAAATAAACAATAAACCGAAGCAATAGGAAGTGAAGGAGACGAGGATACAGACGAAGGAAAAATGAGGGAAGAAAATCCGAGACTCCAAGTTAACGCGCCTCCGAAACCCTAATGTCTCTCTGCCCGAGGACCTCAGTAGAACTGAGGGTGAAGGCACGGAAGCGCTGATCGTTGAAACCCTATAACCGTCAGAACGTCGAATCATAGCTACCTGTTGGTCATAGCTTGATAAGAGACGGCTACACGCCAATGTGGCCAGTACTACAAAAATGTACTCACGAAGGGGAGCTCTACCCGGGATATCGTATACACCTACGGACCGGCTATTGTAAATTGCATAGTAATGACCGCTTCGAAATCTCGAACAGTCTGCCTAACTCTGCAGCAGAGAAAAAAAAAAAAGAAACCGAAACCAGTTCCGTGTTGTGCAATACCGTGTGAAATAATCCAGGCAGGAATGGAAACCCTCACCCTTCCTGGGATTTCACATTCCATGCGTCCATCGATGGAGGTTGGAGTGCATCGAACGATGCCATGATGGGGTATCAGAAATTCATTTTTATTGTCAGTTGCGCCGCCGGGTAGCAGAGAATAAAACCAACGCGTGATCATCGACGTAACCGGGTGGGTGAGGGTCGTAACCACGACCGCCAAATGAATACTTCCCTGTACACACCTGCGCATACAGTGACAGGTTACAACCGGAGAAATTACACCTGCATACAAAGCAATGCTAACGTGAAACGTGAAATGGCACGAAATTAGGTCATCCTTACGGGTTATCAATTCGAATGATATAGGTAAGTGGTTAAAATAACTACGGCGAACGTTATGATATCATTATATGGGAAGATTGTTGTATATCGCTCTCCATATAAACGGATTTGATATATATATTAAGATACGATATATAAATATATATATAGGTTCCGGTGTATACGTGCTATGAAAACAAAATGGTTTATGAAAAACAAAAACAAAACAATGTGAGATTCGTATATATATATATATATATATATTATATACACCATAACCTACACGTACATATGTCTTCAAAAAAAAGTAGTGCCAAAGAATATAGTCATATATATGAAGGGTATAGGTAACGAATACATGCATCTAGGTGTTACTACCATTAACCCCTTTTTATATGTGGGTACAGTCAAATAAAGTAGACATATTAAATCCCCCTATGTAGTGAGTTTATAATAGTATACATATGAAAGTGTATACATATGGAGGGGGTATGCATATTAATATACCTACGTAGTGATTTTTTTATAATTATCCCACCAATTTATGTATGTATGGATTTTGGGAATTTATAATGATATGTATTATGGGTCTATGGTTGTGAGTAGGTAATGTATGACAGTATACCTATATATCTAGCTTATGTCAAAGGAAAGTAAGCAAACAAAAGGAATGTGCATGCAAGTTAGAAATGAGATAAAATATTTACCTGAGGGAAATGTAGTATTTACAAAAAAAAAAAAATAAAAAAAATTGCTCTAAACGATAGGTGTTACAAATGGTATCGGAGCACTAGTTACAACAATTTGGGATGTCATTTTGTGCTCACTGCTTATTACATATTTTGTTTTTCTGCAGTTTATAAACGTTGCTAATCTGTGTTGTAAGTGTATACAGTTGAAATGGCTGATGGTGAAGGATTTTATGTGGATCTGCAAAATGAATTTGCTACTCCAGATCCCAATGCCCCGGTACTGGCTATGTTGCACCGGATGCAACGAGAGTTGGCTGAACTGAGAAGCCAGAATGACTTGTTGTCATCAGCCAGCAAGGAGCAGGAAAAGCTCATCAGAGAACTAACTTCTCGGAATAGCCAAGAGGGTGAAGGTTCCGAAAAGAGGAAGTTGGATGAATCTGATGAGGATGAGGCTGCTAGACAGCAGCATAAACAGAAAAGAGAGTTGCAGGGAGAATTTAGAAAGATCAAACCGCCTTCCTATGATGGAGAGAAGGAAGAGGATGTTGAAGCTTGGTTGCTGAACATGATCAAGTATTTCCAAGTATATGAATATGAGAGAAATCTGAAGGCTAGACTAGCTGTGTATCAGTTGCAAGGGAAAGCCACACTGTGGTGGGAAGAGACGAAAATGGTGCATGCCATTGATGAAAAAAAACAGTTACTTGGGAAGATTTTCAGACTAAGTTCAAAAGTCGTTATTTGAATGAACATTATTATGATGATAAAGCAAAAGAATTCCATGAACTTAGACTAGGACAGCTCACTATTGATGAGTTTGTCACTAAGTTTACCAATTTACTGAGGTATGTCCCTTACATTAGGGAAGAAAAGGCAAAAGTGAAAAGGTTTTTAAATTGTTTGCCTACTATGTACAAGGAGAAAATTGAGTTTGACAACCCAAAGACCATGGATGAAGCTGTTAGAAAAGCAAGATTATGCTACCAACAGTTTAAAGGAAAAGCAGAACAAGGGAAGAGCTGGGTGAATAAGGCTGAGTTCAAAGGAAGGAGACCAAAACCAGCATATTTAAGGAATTTTGGTAGAGATCATCAAAGGAAAAAGTTCAGCAAACCAAAAGAAAGTCAAACTGCTCAGTCTCAAGTGGCTTCAAAACCAGTAGAAGGGAACAATAGAAAAGAACGGACAGTCAGAATGAAGGAACCTCTGAAATGTTGGGGCTGTGGAGAACCCCATATGATGAAGGACTGCCCCCATCGCAATATACACATGATCAGCAGAGAGCGAGAGGCAACAACAGTCAATGACATAGCCAGAAACATACCAACTATCAGCGCAGCCCTGGAAAATCGACAGGCAGAACATCAAGCAACCATGGTGGAAATGGAGGGTAATATTTCTGACCTACCTGTTACTGTTTTGATTGATCCAGGTGCTTCTTTGAGTTACATTAGTCCTGGAATTGTAGAAAAATGTAAAATTAAACCTGAAAATTTTCAGCAGTCCTGGTTGGTACAACTGGCCACTGGAACTAAGAGAAAAGTCACACATAAGTTTCCCAAAACAGCAATACAATTAAATGGGGTCCCAACAGAAGTAAATCTGAACATATTGCCATTAGGATCCTATGATCTGCTGATAGGAATGGATTGGCTGGAAAAGAAGAAAGCCTTAATGAACTGCTGGGATAAAACCTTGCATTGTGTGGATGAGGAAGGGAAACCTTTTACACTAAAAGGGAAACCAAAACCCATTGTAGTAAGACAAATATCAGCCTTACAATTGAAAAGAACAGCTAGAAAAGGATACCAAGTCTATGCAGTGCATGTAGAAGAAATAGAACAGAAAACTGAGGAAGAGTTACTGGATGCTATACCAGTCATCAGAGAATTTAAAGAAGTCTTTCCGAAGGAAATCCCCCATCTTCCCCCTCAAAGAGAAATTGATTTTTCTATAGATCTGGTACCGGGAGCTACTCCTATTTCCCGAGCCCCTTACCGGATGAGTCCGCCAGAACTGATAGAGCTGAAGATGCAGCTGCAAGAATTGTTGGATAAGGGTTATATTAGACCTAGTGTGTCTCCATGGGGAGCACCTGTTTTATTTGTTAAAAAGAAGGATGGGACTTTTAGGATGTGTATTGACTATCGTCAACTGAACAAGTTGACCATTAAGAATCGATATCCACTTCCTAGAATTGATGATCTTTTTGATCAAGTGAGAGGAGCTTCAGTCTTCTCTAAAATAGACCTTAGAACTGGGTATCATCAGTTCAGACTAAAAGAAGAAGACATCAGCAAAACAACATTTAGAACCAGGTATGGGCATTACGAATTTGTAGTCCTACCTTTTGGTTTGACGAATGCCCCTGCCACCTTTATGTGTCTGATGAACAGTGTGTTGAATAAGTATTTGGATAAATTTGTTCTTGCGTTCATAGATGATATCTTAGTATATTCTAAAAACGAAGAGGAACACAAGGAACATCTAAGAATAGTGTTGCAGACTTTAAAAGAAAACCAGCTATATGCCAAGTTCAGTAAATGTGAATTTTATAAAGATAAAATTCAATATTTAGGCCATATTATTTCCGAAAAAGGGCTTGCTGTTGATCCTGAAAAGATAAAAGCCATTAAAGAATGGCTAGTTCCCACTGATGTCTCAGCAGTAAGATCATTTATGGGAATGGCAGGCTATTATCGCAGATTTGTGGAGAGATTTTCTGCTATAGCAAATCCCATAACCTCATTACAAAGGAAGGGTGTTAAGTTTGTGTGGACTGAAAAATGCCAAAACAGTTTCGAACAATTGAAACAGAAACTTATTTCAGCTCCTATATTACAAATTGTGGATCCTGATAAAGAGTTTGTGGTATGTACAGACGCTTACAGAGAAGGGCTAGGGGGAGTGTTATTGCAAGAAAATTCAGTGATTGCCTATGAGTCTAGGAAATTGAAAACTCATGAACAGAATTATAGTGCATATGATTTGGAATTTGCAGCTGTTATTCATGCTTTAAAAATGTGGAGGCACTATCTGTTGGGGAAAAATTTCACCTTGATGACTGATCATATTAGCCTTAAATACTTCTTTTCTCAAACTGATCTGAATGCAAGACAAGCCAGGTGGCTGTCTTTTCTAAGTGAGTTTGATATGGACATAAAACATATCAAGGGGAAAGAAAATAAAGTTGCTGATGCTTTAAGTAGAAATGCTTGTCAACATTTAAACAGCATTGGGAGTAGTGCCCAGATGGAGATAGAGGAATTGGTGGTAAAAGCAGCAAATCAAGATCCCAACTATGAAGCACTCCTGGTGCAACTACAGGGAAAGGATAAAACTGATTTCACTAAAAACCAAAAAGGGCTACTCTACTACAAAAATAGGTTGTATATTCCAAATATAGAATCCTTGAAAAGAGAAATTCTAAATGAATATCACAAACAGCCCTATGCAGGACATCCAGGGTACCAGAAGATGTTAACAGCCTTGAAAAAGAAGTTGTTCTGGCCAGGAATGAAGAGAGATGTGGCAGAATATCTGAGTAAATGTATGGAGTGCCAACTGGTCAAAGTTGAGCATCAACACCCAGCAGGGCTGTTAAATCCTCTGCCAATTGCAGAATGGAAATGGGACACAATCTCCATGGATTTTATAACAGGATTACCCAAGACTAAATATCAACATGATTCAGTAATGGTAGTAGTAGACACTTTAACCAAAGCTGCTCACTTTATACCAGTTAAGTCTACCTTTGGAACCGCTCAAGTAGCAAATGTGTTCCTAAAGGAGATAGTAAGGCTTCATGGAGTTCCCAAGGTGATTGTATCAGATCGAGATGCTAAATTTACAGCAGCATTCTGGAGAGGTTTATTTGGAGGGATGGGTACTAAGCTGAATTTTAGTACCGCCTATCACCCTCAAACAGATGGGCAGACAGAAAGGACGAATCAAATACTAGAGGATATGCTGCGAATGTATGTGGTGGATAGACCATCAAAATGGGAAGAGTATCTGCATCTAGCTGAGTTTGCTTACAATAATAGCTACCAATCCTCTATTAAGATGAGTCCGTTTGAGGCACTCTATGGGAGAAAGTGCCGTACTCCCTTGAGTTGGAGTCAACCAGAGGATAAACTGGTGTTGGGACCAGATGCACTACAAGAAATGGAAAGAATTGTTAAACAAATACAGAAAAATATAAAGACAGCACAAGACAGACAGAAGAACTATGCTGATAAGAAAAGCGTGCACCGAGAATTCAAAGTGGGGGATCATGTGTATTTGCGCATTAAACCCAAAAAGAGCACACTTTATGCAGGAAGTTGTGAAAAACTGGCCCCTAGATATTGTGGGCCTTTTGAGGTGTTAGAGAGCGTGGGACCAGTGGCTTACAAGCTGGCCTTACCACCTCATGTTAAAGTGCATAATGTATTTCATGTTTCACTATTAAAAAGATATGTGCATGATGCTTCTCACATAGTTGATTGGAATGTTGTACAGGTGGAACCAGAAGGGGAGTTTCTGCCAGAACCGCTTCAAATATTGGAGCGGGAAGAAATTGAATTGAGAAACAGAACAGTGGTCAGAGTAAAGGTGTTGTGGAAGCACTTTACTGCTGAAGAAGCCACCTGGGAGAGGGAAGCTGAAATGATGGAGCAATATCCATTTTTTTTTAAATGAACTCTGGTAGTTGAATAAGAACACCGAGGACGGTGTTTATTTTTAGAGGGGGAATATGTAATACCCCCAATTTGTGTGTTGAAATTTTAAAGTTAGACATTTGAACTTTAAATTCCTAAGGGGGGGTGGACCCCAAAGGATGAATATGGTGTGAATGTAATTTCATATTTTATTTGAGGAAATAAATAAAATGATTGTGCAGTTTGACCAAAAAGAGAATTGAGATCACTTGCCAAATCCATGAGGATGGATAAGGCAACAAATCCCCAAAAATCTTTCAAAAATCGTTGAAAGAAAATTATTTAGATTTGAGGAGAATCTAAATTTCCCCAATGAAGAGGAGTAGTTGGGAAGAGGTGAGAAAAAGCTGGAAAAGCTGAGGAAAAGCTTAAAGCAGCTTTAAAGAATCCCAAGATGGGAAGCCTAGGCTAAACAGGAAAGAAAGCATCCTGCTATTCTAGACGCAGAATTAGAAACATGCTTTGGGGTATGAGCTTAAATAAGCTGATCCTAGACAGATTAGAGGTTGATCTGTGCTGGGAGGTGATCTTTGCTCGGGGGTGAGTCCTGGGAGATAAAGAGGACTCTAAGGTTGGGAGGTTGGTCATTTTGCAGATTGTGTGGTATGTTCTGAAATCCTGGTTACTATGTCTTCTTATTGTATGAATTGGCTACATATAAAATTCTAGTCTATGATAATGAAAAACTTTGGTACTACATTTAACAGAATCTATCTTTGGGCATTCACCCTCCAGATTTTGTTTAGTTGTAGACCAGCACTCCTTAGGGCAGAAACAACAGAATCTCTAAACCAAGAGTGGTTTAAATCTGAGGTTACTTAAGCCTAAGGATGATTAAATCTTGCTTGTTCATGGTATGCATAAATGTGAACTTTACACTTATGAATTTTTCTAGAGGAACAACATAGCAGTACTAAAGAGTTCTGGTATAAGTAACCACTTATGACAGTAAATAACATTAACTTGTACATTGAAACGCATGCCATTGAAGTTACTATTATCTACCTTATATATATATATAAATGTGAAATGTCATACTAGTGGTTATATTAATTAATCTAGAGATATTATGGAGGAAAAACAAAGATGTATACTTAACATGTTACTATTCCATAGCTTGAAAAGGAATTCTGTTTCTCAGAATGCATATACCAAGTATAGTAAGCCTAGAGTACAGTATGGATTGAAATCTATTTAAAGTACCTGAATTAAGCAGCCTAGTCGCAACTAAAGCTAACATTGAGTTATATTGAATACATATCTATAACTAACCATGCGACTATATGTATTCAGAAATAGGTTAGAAACCATTCTAAAACAGATCGGAAGTGTACAAGATAAAAAGAGCATACTTGAATTATAAGTTATGATTAAAGTAGAATATAAGTATATCGATACTAAAACATATAATTGTACTTCTCACTAACCTCCAAAGCAAATCACTATTTCGGCGAGTATTTGTACTCAGAGCCATTAGAGCATCTTTTATATTTAATTTAGATCCTAACCTCGTAAGAAAATGGTAGTAATATATATACAGCTATAGGAAGACTGTTACAACGAGTAGCGCCCACTGAAATATCGCTTACATGATTATGTAATTATCAAAACGCATATAGATTATTAGGTTTTAAGATTTAGGGAAGTCGGCCATGGGTAAGCTCGACTATACAAGTATGTGTGCGAATTAAAAATGATCCCTGTGCATGTAAATCATATTTGTAAAACAACAAAATAATAATAACAAGGGAAGGTGTCGCGGCAATACAATCCGGTGACAAATAACCTCTCGGCTGAAATTGTTAACTCTACGCCATTTATTCAAGCCGATCTGCACCATCGAGGTACGCAGAGCCTGGAATACATATTATAAGGCCGCGAACCCAAAACTGTGAGCAATATATATATATGTATATCGGCATATGCATAACAACGATAAACCAAACGCAAACGCGGTTAAGAAAAAATATAACCGGGGGAAATACACCATTGAGATACGATTTAAAATAAGATGGGAATAATATAAGGGTAGTGCCAAATAGGAGGCGACTTGACGCCCAGTCATCACCTGAAAAACCCCAAAGCCGAATCAACGTTGATTAAATAAGGGCGTCGCATCAGAAAATCCACTCTCGGCCGAGCCACGAGAAATGGAACTAGGGCATTCCCCACCGTGAATGATGCAGCAAATCGAAATTGATTAGGCTACTGTGCAGGGCATGCAGCTTAATGCAACTTTCTAAGCGTGATGACCCAATAACCCTTCCAGCTTCCGTATCAAAAATCCACGCGCTGAGGGTATACTGTTCACTGGAAGAACGATAGAAAGACAAACCGTAGATCTGTTGTTCAGCATGGAGGATGTCCGAAATTATACCTTCGGCACCCTACCTCGCATGAAACGTTAATAGCGTTGCAGGTAGATGGATCCGAGTTCACTGTAAAACTCGACACCGATGACTCATCATCACCGTCGCGTTATTCCATCTAACCATACAGTATAAACTCTAAGACTTGAAACCTGTAGTGTAGCAGGAGGAAGAAAACAAAATCGCCTTCAGGGTTAGTCATAAAGCACCCGAATAAGCTGCAATAGAGGCATAAGATAAAACTGGAACGCAAATAAACAATAAACCGAAGCAATAGGAAGTGAAGGAGACGAGGATACAGACGAAGGAAAAATGAGGGAAGAAAATCCGAGACTCCAAGTTAACGCGCCTCCGAAACCCTAATGTCTCTTTGCCCGAGGACCTCAGTAGAACTGAGGGTGAAGGCACGGAAGCGCTGATCGTTCAAACCCTATAACCGTCAGAACGTCGAATCATAGCTACCTGTTGGTCATAGCTTGATAAGAGACGGCTACACGCCAATGTGGCCAGTACTACAAAAATGTACTCACGAAGGGGAGCTCGACCCGGGATATCGTATACACCTACGGACCGGCTATTGTAAATTGCATAGTAATGACCGCTTCGAAATCTCGAACAGTCTGCCTAACTCTGCAGCAGAGAAAAAAAAAAAGAAACCGAAACCAGTTCCGTGTTGTGCAATACCGTGTGAAATAATCCAGGCAGGAATGGAAACCCTCACCCTTCCTGGGATTTCACGTTCCACGCGTCCATCGACGGAGGTTGGAGTGCATCGAACGATGCCATGATGGGGTATCAGAAATTCATTTTTATTGTCAGTTGCGCCGCCGGGTAGCAGAGAATAAAACCAACGCGTGATCATCGACGTAACCGGGTGGGTGAGGGTCGTAACCACGACCGCCAAATGAATACTTCCCTGTACACACCTGCGCATACAGTGACAGGTTACAACCGGAGAAATTACACCTGCATACAAAGCAATGCTAACATGAAACGTGAAATGGCACGAAATTAGGTCATCCTTACGGGTTATCAATTCGAATGATATAGGTAAGTGGTTAAAATAACTACGGTGAACGTTATGATATCATTATATGGGAAGATTGTTGTATATCGCTCTCCATATAAACGGATTTGATATATATATTAAGATACGATATATAAATATATATATAGGTTCCGGTGTATACGTGCTATGAAAACAAAATGGTTTATGAAAAACAAAAACAAAACAATGTGAGATTCGTATATATATATATATTATATACACCATAACCTACACGTACATATGTCTTCAAAAAAAAGTAGTGCCAAAGAATATAGTCATATATATGAAGGGTATAGGTAACGAATACATGCATCTAGGTGTTACTACCATGAACCCCTTTTTATATGTGGGTATAGTCAAATAAAGTAGACATATTAAATCCCCCTATGTAGTGAGTTTATAATAGTATACATATGAAAGTGTATACATATGGAGGGGGTATGCATATTAATATACCTACGTAGTGATTTTTTTATAATTATCCCACCAATTTATGTATGTATGGATTTTGGGAATTTATAATGATATGTATTATGGGTCTATGGTTGTGAGTAGGTAATGTATGACAGTATACCTATATATCTAGCTTATGTCAAAGGAAAGTAAGCAAACAAAAGGAATGTGCATGCAAGTTAGCAATGAGATAAAATATTTACCTGAGGGAAATGTAGTATTTACAAAAAAAATAAAATAAAAAAAAATTGCTCTAAACGAGAGGTGTTACATTCATGCATCTCAAATTTTGTAATTCTTGGTTGTGAAATCATTGCAATGTATGTAGGGAAGAGTTTGGGGAATGGCATAGTGAAAAGGCGTTTGATGGTGTACTCATTTACAGGGGAAAGGGATATTTTAGGCCAATCAAGTGAGTTTGTTGAATTTGAGTTATTCGAGCGTAAATAAGCACATATGTGTTCAATTTTAGTATATAAATTTGGCAGAGTTGGAATTAAATATGAAGGTTAGAGAACTGATGGTGTGAGGATGATATCAAGGTCATAATTAGAATGAATGACTTTTTCATCACGTTCGGATGAAGCGATTTTTACACTACGAAGGGGAAAAGATATATTTGTAGGTTGACCTGGAAAAGCGTTAATTGCAGATGGTTTGAGCTGAACATCCTGGTAATAGGGATAATTTATTAGTTTGTATTCAAGTGCCATCGTTACTCATTATTTACAAGCAAGGAATTCTTAAGCCTTTTCAGAAGTATTGTGCCTTTTGACAATGATTGTATGGTTTTTTTATTTGTATTTCCCACCACGAGCATGAGTAACTTGTAGAATCGGGTTGACATGTGCAATGAGAATTTCCTCAACTTGTGTTAAATTAGAAGGTAGGAGTGGTTGTGTGTTCGGATCAATATTGTTCAAATGAGAAAAATGACATGGAGGCCTAGATGAGGCACGGAAACAACAAGAAATATTTCCATGTAGAAGCCTTGTTTTCATGCTCGGGTATGATTCTTTGCATATTGTGCAAACATGCATGAGAGAAGGTTTATCTATCCTTTGTAAAAATTGATGATGCTCATACTTGAGGCATGAGTTGCTTTGAGTTTGAAAACCGTGAGGTGAGATCACTTGCATTTTTGGGCAATCACATGAGATGGGAGTAAAAGTAGGTGGGGCATAAGGGTTTTTTCATTTTTTATAAAGTAACCACCATTGTGCATTTATTGTGTCTTTGTTCTATGCATAAAGGAGGCATCTTATTTCATTTTTATTTTCATTTTCACAGTAGGATGGCATATCTAAGAAAGTTTAAATAATTTATTATTAGAATGGAGGTATAAGTAGATTATACAAAAATATAAATGAAGTGTACATCCATATAAAATAAATCATGAATATTTATGATTTAAAAATAGCTTATGAAATAAAGGAAAAAACTAGCATTGCTAGGAAAAGAGTGTGTCCATGACATGCTTGAAAGTTTACAAAGATACATCATATATTTGTGTGAAAATTTGTTATGAAAGAATTGAATGTCCCAATCAATACACTGAGATATTGGAAGTTTGTTTTCTTTTAATTGAACATGTTTGACAGATAACATGAATAATTATATAAGCAAATATTTAGTGTATATACATGTAGACATTATACACGTGTTTTTATGTATTTTCTAATAAATCAAAATGTGTAAACATACATATCTTCAATTTTTCAAACAAGAGTCTTTTCTAGAAACAATATATTACAAAATCATGGAGATATAGTATGGGACTATGGAACACTGATTTGTACAGATATGATACTCCATCTAAAAAATGGAAATTGTTCTTGGTGGCATGAAAAGATCTCAAAGGGGACATGTAGTATATCATTTCGCATCAGACATCACTTATATGTCTTGGAGGACCTCTTCACATAAATTTTTTTAATGAATTTCTTATGAGGTAACCAATATTGTTTGTAAATTCTCAACACCATTGAAAAGTCTATTTTGATGGAAAGTGTTAGGATGGAAATACAACTCGAAATTCTTCCAAAAATTTCTTGGACATCAGACAGTTCAAGGGAAAGAAGAAACAAATATTTCATTTTAACACCCATGAGCTCATTTCTAGCATCATTGAAAACTATAAAATTGTACAAGTTCCCAACGTGGTCATGTAATTCAATTCTAAATTTGTAAAAATAGTCACATTCTAGGAAGTCGCCATACATTTTGTGCAATGGCACATATTATTAGAATGGTGCATCAAATGTTTCATGCATTTCTTGCCATTGAAGCTCAATGGTTATGTAAGAAGGTAGGAATATTCCATGTGAAGAGAAGTTATAGTTGTACGTACATAAACCCATATTGGTTTCTCATAAATTTTCATACAAGAAATGTCATAAATTGTCTTCCGTTCTTAGGGTCGCATAGTAGCAATGTTGTAGTTTACACTCAAATATGGAGAGGAATAATTGAAGCGTGTTTCACATAAACATGTTTGATGTTATTGATTTTATTCAATGTTTGGATTTATGATAATATTTATGTTCGAGAAATTCACTATGGTGATTCCGTTGAATTTAGATACACGACCTTCTTTCATTGCAAGGACTGGTGGGTTGTCAAAGCAGCACAACACAACAAGTTTCTTCCCTACAAATATGAAATGATATCCCCATAATGTTACATCAATCCTAAATCCCGACATGTCATTTAATGTGAGGCTTTTCCTATGTGTTTCAGTTCCATCCCTTTGTTGGATTTTCGAGGTAGGTAAGGTGGAGCTGACAATATTTGTACTCGATCATGCAAACTTAATTTCATTGGTTCTTTTTAAATGGAAGAATTGATAAGGAAAAGTTTGATCATCCTGCGTACATGGATTGATAGTGGATGCAAAAAATAAAAAAATATCCCATTTGTTCTTTATATGGTTGTAGTTTTGGTTTGTTTCTTTTACTTTTCCATTTGAAACAATGTATAGTTTCCCAACTGTGATTAGATTATAAAAGGATTCAACCAGATTAGCAAATGAACAAAGGTGGATTTCATCTCTATCCCGATCAATGAGGTAAAATCCAAATAATTTCCCTGAGCCATGCGTGTTGTTGTAAGTCCTCAATGTTTTGTTCACAGTTTCCTTGCCCTGTATCAACCAATATCTCTGATACAGGTTCAACACCATTAATGAGAAAAATATGGGTGTGGATGTATTTGTTGAAGGTATTATAGAGGAAAGACCTTCTTTTGATAATGAAGAGCTAGTTGTGGATGTGCTTGTATTTTCATGTATTTGTTGATGGGACTTTAGTTAGTGTTACTCTATGTCTTACAACCTCAAGCTCAAGAACTCTTATGGACCTTGTGAAAATGGAAGAAGAATAAGTTAATTTAGTATTCATTAGTGTTTTTGGTTGATGAGGGAAGAGAAAAAAGAGACAAAAGTACAAAGTAAACTAAAGACAAACTTTAGGCCTTACGAAGAGTGTTGAAATATCGTGCAAGATGACTTTTTAAGATGCAAGATCGAGCCGACTTGGATGTCTTTAGATCCAACTGTTCTAGTATATGCAGCTGGTAGCAAAGTCTGGTGTTCATGCGTTCCATCAGAGAGGGTAATTTGGAAGCGTGAGGATGAATCTATTAATGAGCTAATAGAGTCGATGTCTATTATTTTTAGTGGTTGAATCTCCATAGAACCATTCAAGAACATATAACTGCCATTGCTATTCAAGGCCAACTCCATTATTTCAGCACATTAAAATCGTTGTTTGTGAAGATAAGAATTTAATTCTATTTAATGCAATGGAAGAGATATTAAAACATAGAACTATAAGTTAACAAAGTGAAGCATGAAATAATATGGCAAATTAAAGCTTCTAGAATTGAAAATTAGAATTATGTCAACAAGGATATCAATAGTAGTGGCATAATGTAAGTTCCAACATTTATTTTTTCTTTTCTTTTGGTTGGGATATAAACCACCCAATTTTCCATCTAGAGTGTGTGATTGAAACTATTGGATGTGTCGTATTTCGTACTCCTAGAAGGGTATGCTGATGATCTAAAAAAATGACCAATTTTCTTGGAACTCAATCTGATCTAAACATTGACCATGGTCCAATGCACTCCAACCATGCCTAGGTATTCTATATATTATAGAACCATCTTTTCTTTTAGAATATTTTAATTTCCTTTTGGTATATATACAAAACAAGAGGCATCATTTCCATTTTCCTGGCCTTGTTGTGTCGTGTCCCTATCATCCACCTAATCATTATTAATAATTAAAATTAAATTTAAAAAAACTATTCCACAATATACACACTTATATAAATAATTTAATTTTTAATTTTTAAAACTAATGATATATTTTTTAAATACATAAGATATAAGTAGCTTATAAATCATATTTCTATAGATAAATTAACTAAACCCTAAAAAAACACCTATCATAATTATTGAATCACTAATTAAAAATAATTAAATTTTTGCTATAGAATATTCTTTTACAAATATCGCATTATCATATGAATACACAAAATAAAACTAATGTATATAAATAAATAACTATTAAAAATATTATAATTATATATAAATATAATTAATTTGCAAAAATAAATGACCACCTCTTTAACAATGATTTTCTCACCCTCCAAATAATTATATTTTAAATTAATTTATTTCTGTCAACAAAGATTTATACCTTTTCAATTTAAAAAAAAAAATACCCAAAAACTTACTCCAATAAATTATGGATTTATCATGATTTAAAAGAATACTTCAAAAAATTGAGCTAAAAATTCCCAAAAAAACAATTGAATACTTTGGAAATTTTATAAGAAGAAAAGAGTTATCCATAAATATAACATACTTTATATGTAGAATACTAAACGAATTTATTTTAAATTATAATATAAACCTTTAATATAATAATGGATGAGGAAGGAGTTCATTATTTGTATTGAATTTGGATTTTTGTATTTAATAATTATTTTAAAGATTGTATAATTTACAAATTTTAAAATCAATATAATTAAATTAAAATGATCAAATTTCATTTTAAATTTAATTTTATTAAAAAAAAAAAAAAATTCATAAAAACATTTTTTTTTAATATTTTTAATTAGATTATTCCACAGTATTTAAACCTAACTTCTTGATATTTTCAATCAAATTATTTCTATTATATTTGAACATTTAACCTTTCTAAAATTTTAAATTGTATTTATATATGCGAATTAATTTATAACTCACCCAATATGCACATGGTCATTGAAATTAATAACCATGTTACGTTCCACGTAGGAAATATAAAAAAATCCCATTCCTTCTTTATTTAACATTGATACATGCCCAAGTCTTTTGACTAAAGTTTTCCAACTAATAACAGTTATAGCGCTGAATATATATATATATATATATATATATATATATATATATATATATATATATATATCTGTTTCTAAATCGAATAAGAATGACTTTAGACTTTCAAGAAAGCATTGACCAGCTCCAACGAAAACCAAACCAGCTGCCCACATGATCTGACATATCTCTGCTTTTGTTCCTTACGCATAAGTCCAAACCAACACGGAGAGAAAATTCCCATGCCATTTTTATTGCCATGGACACATGCCCCACTCGACTAAAGTTTTCCCAATACTAAAGGCTTCAATGTTGAAACTATTTCATATTAAAAAATAAAACTATCCTTGAGAATAGAAGAAAAATGGCGTGAGACTTTAGATTTTCAAGAGTCTCACTCTACTTAATGTTTACGTCGATAAACTCGTTCTTTTCATTTGTATTGGTTGATATAACATTACACATATCTAACTTGGTATGAACTCTATGTAATTTTTTTAAAATGAATTCTATGTAATATTTTGGATGACTTAGTGGATTATGCAACAACATTCATATGAGGGTTCACTTCTTAAGTAGTGATTAAGAGTAGTTTTATTAAGAATTTTGTTTTCTTGTTTGCCAAACTTTGTTCATGTAAGTGAAGCATAATCATTGGTAAAAAAGGCATTTTAGTTGGTCTTAGAATCAGGGTTTTCATAAGTTGACAGGGAAACTGCAATTTCATTTCATTAAGACTTAGAAACACTAAAGATTTCAACATCATTGTGACTGATTCCACTTTACCTTTTTGTTGAAAATTTAATTCATCTAATGTTGGATGTAACTTCACATGATGATGGTTATTTCAGTCTATACATTTTCCTGTAAATTCATTTTATATATTGTTGGATGTAACTTCACATGATGATGTTTATTTCAGTTTGACATTTTAGAGGTGAAGGAGAATGTGTTTTCTAAAAGTTTTTATTACAGGGGTTCACCTCGCCTACTTGTGGAGGTGGATAGAGTTATAGTTTAGGTAAGGTGTCCCTCCTATGATCTTAAGCTCCTCTTCCTTAAACGGCTCAAAATTGGTTTTATTCTCTAGTAAGAAACAATCATAATACCTTGTTGAGTTACATGTGATTGTGAAAGGAAAAAGCTAAAAAAAAGTCTTAGTTCTCACTGGAAAGGAAACAAACAATATCAAGAAATTTTGAAATAAAATTTATAGGGCCACACAAATTGGCTTTGACTTCAACTTTGAAATGTAACTAGAATATAGAATATCATACTAACCAAAGAGTAAAAAAATATAACCCTAAAATATAGAGAAGAAATACAAAACATTTAAAAAAAAAAGAAAAAAAAATGTGCAAAGGCGCTCCATATGGTTTGCATAATGAGATATAAGAATTTCCATTTGTAAATGATAATAGAGCTATCAAGTCTAGTTAAATTTGGTGTCTCATGTTCTGCTTGGATTATCCCAAAGAATTCATATGTTATCATTAGAATCTATGAGGACTTGACTTCTTAAATAGTGATTAATGGTAGTTTCAGTATAAATTTAGTTTGTCTTCCAAAACTCTCTTCATGTAAGTGAATTATTAGCATGGTAGAAGAAGGAAGTTGAGTTTGCCTCATAATCATGGCTTTCATAACTCAACAGGGAAAACAAGGAAAACTGCAAGTTCATTCAGTTCATTCTATTAAGACTTGGAGACACTAAAGATTTCAACATCATTGTGATTGATTCCACTTTACCTTTTGTTGTAAATTCAATTCATATTTTGTTGGATGTAACTTCACATGATGATGTTTATTTCAGTTTATCATTTCATAAGTGAAGGAGAATTTCTTTTCTATATGTTTGTATTGCAAGGGTTTCCCTCACTTACTTGTGGAGGTGGATAGAGTCATAGAATCAATGGAAATATCAGTAACGTATGCAAATTTCAATTTGTTTGATGCATATATTTTCATCAATATCATAGTTCACGTAAGGAGTCACTCTTATGATCTTAGGCTACTTTTCCTTAAATGGTTCAAAATTGGCTTTATTCTCTATTAAGAAATAGTCATAATACCTTGCTCACTTACATGTGATTGTGAAATAAAAAGCTAGAAAAAGGTTCTATTTCTCACTCTAAAGGAAACAACCATATGGAAAAAATTTGAAAGAAAATTTATAAGGCCACACAAATTGGATTTGGCGTCAAGTTTGAAAAGTAAACATGATATATCTTAATATAGAATGTTATATTAACCAAAGAATCAAAAAATAGAACCCTAAATGACGAAGACCAAAGAAAAAACATAAAAATACATGCAAAGGGGCTCCATATGGTTTGCATCATGTGATATACACATTTTCATATACATTTTATAGTAGAGCTCTCGAGTCTAGTTAAATTTGGTGTCCCAAGTTCTTCTTGTTCCAACTATGAAATCAGCCTCCTCTTCTGAGTGAAATTCATGTTCCCTCTTAAGTTGTTCACACAGAATGACGAGAAGTGGAATACTTTGGTTTCATTTTTGGTTTCTAGGTTCTTCCCATTATGGTGCATCGGAGCCTTTCCATCGTCACTTGAGCATGGAGCCATTGATAATGGAAACGACATGAATAATAAGAAATAGAAAATTTATAGAGAACAAAGATGAAAATTACTTAGAGCTTGGACATAGCTCACCGAACAATGCTAAAAAAATGTGAATTTCAGTCATATGAAAATAAACACCTTCAGTCAAAGTATTAGGAAAAGCATAAGAGGGATAAACTAGGCCTATCTAATAGTCAGAGGGATAAAAAATAACCACACAAAGACATCTGATATCCAAAATGAGCCCACTAAGAGTAGCTAAGATAACTAAAAATATTGACACAAGGCATCAGAGCATGGCAGTAGTATTTAAAGGCATCAAAAGGAAAAAAAAAGTATGAATAAAGTTTTAAAGAAAATTTATAGGGCCACAAAAACTAACTATTCTTTGCAAGTGGTATTAACTTAAATACAATCTCCTGAAAAGTATGAAAGTGGACTACCTAATAGCATTAATATGTTATCAATAGAATCTATGGTGGCTTGACTTCTTAAGTAGTGGTTAGGGGTAGTTTCAGTATAAATTTTTATTCTTTTCCCAAAATTGGTTATGTAAGTGAAGCGTAAGCATGGGAGAAGAGGGCAGTTGAGTTCACCTGAGAATCAAGGCTTTCATAACTCAAGAGGTGAAACTACAAGTTGATTCCATTAATACTTGGAGACACCAAAGATTTCTTAGGTGACTTTAGTGTGTGCACATTGCCAGTAATGTGTGCGCATTTTAGGAATAGAAAACATTTCCAAATAGATTCTACCTAGATATTCTACCTAGAGCTGATTTAGAACAGAGTGATTCATAGAATATTGAAGCTTAAATTAGAATATATGTATAGTTTATGAGAATACGAGTTCATTCTTGGAAAACATGGCTATCTTTATAATATGAATAAATTTTGAAAGAAAATTTATAGGGACACACAAACTTACTATGCTTTGCAGATGGCATCACCTCAAATACATTTTCCTGAAAAGTGTGAAAGTGGATTATCTAGAAACATTCATCTATTATCACTAGAATGTATTTCACATGATGATGTTTATTTCAAAATATACATTTTTGTTGTAAATTAAATTCATATATTCTTGGATGTAACTTCAGAAGATGATGTTTATTTAATTTTCACATTTCATAGGTGAATGTGAATGTGTTTTCTATCTATTTTTATTTCAATGGTTCTCCTCCCCTACATGTGCGGGTGGATATAATCATATAATCCATGGAAATGCCAGTAACATATGCAAGTTTCAATTCGTTTCATGGATATATTTTCATCGATATCATAGTTCATGTAAGGAGTCCCCCCTCTAATCTTAGGCTCCTCTTCCATAAATGGTTCAAATTTGGTCTTATTTTCTATTAAGAAACAAACATAATACCATGTTTAGTTTCATGTGATTGTGAAAGAAAAAAGATTAAAAAAGGACCTAGTTTTCACTCTAAAGGAAACAAATAATATGAAGAATGTTTGAAAGAAATTTTATAGGGCAACACAAACGATCTTTGACTTCAATTTTGAAAAGTAACGAGAATATATCTTAATATAAAATATTATAATAATAAAAGAATAAAAAAATAGAACCCTAAAATACATAGACGAAAGAAAAAACATAAAAAAAAACATGCAAAGGGGCCCCAAATGGTTTGCATCATATGCTAGTAGAGCTCTCGAGTCTATTTAAATTTGTTGTCTCAGGTTTTTCATTGTGCCAACTATGAAATCAACGCCTCTTCTGAGTCACATGCATGTTCAGAGGCATTGCTTGATAACAGTAAAAAAAGAGAAGTGGAATACTTTGGTTACATTTTTGGTTGCTAGGTTCATCCAATTATGGTGCATTGGAGTCTTTTCCATGCTCACATGAGCCTGGGGCCATTTTTAGTGGAAATGACATGAATAATAAGAAATAGACAATGTATATAGAACAAATATGAAAATCACTCTAAGCATGGAGATATCTCACCGAACAACGCTCAACAAAGGCATTACAGTCATAGGGACATAAAAACCCTGAGTCAGAGTACTGTGCAAGGCATAAGAGGAATAACTAAGGCCTTCCTAATAGTGAGAGGGATAAAAAATAACCACACAAAGACATCTTATAACCAAAATGAGCCCACTAAGATTAGCTAAGATAACAAAAAAAGCAGCACAACAAGGAATCATAGCATGGAAACAACAAAACAAGGAATCAAAAGAAAATAAACAATATGAAGAAAGTTTGAAAGAAAATTTATAGGGCCACACAAACTGACTATTCTTTGCAGAAGGAATCACCTCAAATAGAGTCACCTCAAAAGTAAGAAAGTGGATTATCCAACAACGTTCATCTGTTATCATTATAATTTATGAGGTATTGACTTCTTAAGTAGATACTAAGTGTATATTCAGTATTCATTTTGATTCTTTTTCCAAACTCTATTCATGTAAGTGAAGCATAAGCCTAGCAGAAGAGGGAAGTTGAGTTCACCTCAGAACCAGGGCTTTCATAACACAATAGGAAAAAATGCAAGTTCATTCCATTAAGATGTGGAGACACCAAATATTTCTCGGGTTAATTTAGTGTGTACATTTTGAGTAATGTGTGCAAATTCTAAGATTAGACAACATTTCCTAAGAGCTCCTACCTAGAATTGATTTAGAACATAGTGATTCGCAAAATCTTGAGCTTACAATTAGATGACATGTATAGTTTATGAGAATATGAGTGGCAAACTAGAGGCTCAAAAGGTTAGTTCAAGTGGATTGATCCATTTAGTCTCCGTTGAATCCTGACCTAGTGTTAGCACCCATGTGAGAGAATATTTTCGATGCTAAGTGGGAAAAAGGAACATATTCAAGGGAGTGAGACTCATCACCTCAAGCTGGAGATCCCTTATTAAATCTGACCTCTACAATCCCCAAATTAATGTCAACATAAGAACTTGGGTACACTTATTTTTCACCATGCATATGTTTACGTTTAGCTTAGCTTGGCCCTCCCTCCTCCTCTCCTAGGCTTCTTGGAGATTTTGAAAGAAAAATTACAAGGAAAAAGAAACTCGCTATTCTTTGCAGCTGGCATCACCTCAAATAGAGTCTCTTGAAAAGTATGAAATTGGATTATCCACCAACATAAATGTATTATCATTATAATTTATGAGGGCTTGACTTCTGAAGTAGTGATTAAGGGTAGTTTTAGTATGAATGTTGCTTCTTTTCCAAAACTATGTTCATATAAGTGAAGCACAAGCATGGCATAAGTAGGTAGTTGAGTTCACCTCAGAATTAGGGCTTTGATAACTCAACAGAGAAAACTACAAGTTGATTCCATTAAGACTTGGAGACACCAAATATTTCTCAGGTGAATTTAGTGTGTGCACATTTCCAGTAATGTATGCACATTCTAGGAATAGACAACATTTCCTAAGAGCTCCTTCCTAGAGTTGATTTAGAAGACAGTAATTGGTAGAATCTTGAATACTACAGTTACAAGACGTGTAGAGTTTATGAAAATACGAGTGCATTTTTCAACAATTCGGCCCTCTTTATAATGCGGTATACGAGGCATATTTAGCAGCTCAGAGGAACAAACTTTCTTGTTTGGGTTGATCTCAACCCCTTGCAATTCTTACCCGCATTAGGGTGCTACCAATCCACAATTTTATTATGGTGTCCTCCGAAGCCGTTGTCAACAATGCTTTAGAAAATGGAAATTGACGTATCAAAACTTAACTTGCAACAAAATAAGGAATTGTTGTTAGGGAGGTTTTTCAACCGATAACAATGACAGTTACAAATGATCCCTTCAGTTGGAAGGAACATCAAATAGTTGATTTCATTGACACTAACAATTGATCCCTTCAGTTGACACTAAATAGTTCATCTAATTAAACAATTTATGGAGTCGAGAGTTAATCTAGTCATGCATCATGGCAGAGTAAAATTTGGTTAACCTATGTGCTGATGGGGATCACATAACACTAAATAGTTCATCCACTTAAACAATTGATCTAGTCGACAGTTGATCTAGTCGTGCATCATGGCGAAGTAAAATTCGGCTGACCTGTGTGCTCATGGGGATTAGTTAACACTCAAGAGTTCATCTAGTTAAACAATTGATTTAGTGGAGTAAAATTTGGCTAACCTGTGTGTTGATGGAGATCTTGATAAATTGCAGATGTCATTTTTCAACACAATACCAAAAGGGTAGACAATGGTTGGATTGGCCATTTTAAGAAGGAAATGCCTATCAACGTAAAAATTAAACATTTTTTGATTCTCCCATTTTAAATGAAAAACATAACATATTATTTTAGATTTTAAATCTAAAGGGTTAACTTGATAATATTTTTTTATATCTATAATTTATAATTTTATTTTTAAAATGAATATATTTAAATATTTTTATTTTTATAAATAATTTTTATTTTTAATATTTTTTATGATATTTAAAATTAATAGACAATTGAAATTAAATATAAGTTAATATATAACTTAATAAAAAAATTTTACTTCAAATATCAAATAATTGTTTTAGGGGTGCCACTTGAGTTAAAATTTATGTTTTACTAAAAATTGTATAACAAATTATAGTTAAAATTTATGTTTTAGTAAAAAATGTATAATAAATTATAATCCATATTGGTCAACGCTAAATTAATAGTGGTTAATAGGAAAATGAAATCTCATAGTCAATTAATAGTGGTCAATAGGAAAATCAAATCCCATAGTTTTTTTTTGGCAAGAAATCATAAATTGAGATGTAAAATGGACAAATTAATTGCTTGATCAACAACAAGAACTTACATAAATTTTGGTGAGTAGTAAGCACTACCAACTCTACATATTTACAATTTTAGCCCTACATTAAGTGTTTAGGAAAACATAAATAATGGTGTAAAGTAACTCCTCTTGTTATGTTAGTTTAGTGAGTATGAGTTCTTTTGAAGTATTTTTTTTTTTTATGGTTTAGGTTAACAATTAAATATCACTACACAAATATCTAAAATTCATGCATGAATATTGCAATGATATATATAAATTATGACATAAAATATGTGAAATAGTTATAAACATAGCACCTCACATTATAATATAGGCTATAATAAAACCTTCAATTTATGATCAAATGAAATGTTTCAAAAATATTTTTTAAATAATATTTAAAAATAAATATTTTTTTCTAAATTAAATATTACAAGGTGTATTGTTCAACGCTAACCAACCATTTATACTAATAACTTATAAATATCATACATAATAGTTAAATAAATTTAATTTAATAATTACATTTATATAAAAATCTAAAATAATAAATAATAAAAATTCCTCCACCGCCACTTTATCATAGACTCAACCTATAGCTAAGTGCTTTTATATGGTCTTCTCAAATACAGAAAATAGAGAGAAAGTGAATGCAAATAGCATTTTGGGTTGATACAAAAAGTAATGGAACAACCTGTTAAACATTCAATAAGGAGTTGCAATGTCACAATCATTGTAAGATAACAAAATCGAGAAGAGCCTAAACAAAAATTTTTAAATGTCATGGTGGTTGTCATCACTAAAATGCACATATTGTTACATAATCTTTTGTATTGTAGAAATATATATTTTTAAATTTGTGTGTACCTTAGATTTGCATATATATATATGTGCTAGTATATATATGTGTTAGTATATCAAAATGATTTTAGAAAAATATATTTCTTTTTTTTCATCAAAACACACAAAACCTTGATTTACTGAATATATATAAATTGAAAAATAAATACTTTACTGCATTTTATTAAACATCACATATAAATATAACAAGTATTGGTTTAATATAGAAATTCTATCTCAACCATATAATAAAGTAGTTGAGAAAATATCTCAATCAAACACCAAAGTAGGAGTTATTTTAGTTGGACTAAATCTCTCAAATCTAACTAATTAAGAGTTAACTAACTCACATAACAATTACATATATGCTGGTGAATCTCATTCAATGTGCACAAGACTAGTATGGGTTAAAGTCCATGTCCCTCCATTAACTAGTCTTGTCTTTGATCTTCATGTCTGCAAAGTTTACATTAGGTTCTTTAAACATCTTCGAAATTGATAGAGGGAACTCCATCAAGTTGTTTCATGGCCCTGTTAAAGGTGAAGTCTATAGCAGCAAGATTCCCTAGTTTCAATCTATGGAAGTCAATTAGTAAATGAGATGACCACTCCCACATCTTCAACAAATGAGGGATCCTTCCATATATCCAAAAATGTCAATCTATCTAGAGAACTATTCATATGAAGGCTTACTTCTACTTATCTCTTAATTGTAGCATAACCTCATGAGAAAACCACTCCCACTTATTCAACATTAGAGAGATCTTTCAGTTGATCCACAATTGCCAAGCTATCTAGACAACCATTCATATAAAGCCTTACTTCCATTTGATTTCTTAAAAAGTAGCTTCAAACACAACCAATTAACTCTTTGCAATAAAAACTGAACTACTAGTCACTCTATGAGCTAACTCACATCTACAAAAAGACATAGATGCCAATGGTTACACTCCTAATGGTATAAAAAAGTCATATCAATTTTACAAAAGTACTCCTCACTTAATTTGCAAACAGAAATAATATTCATATACAACACAACCATATTTAGCATACCATCACCACTTAGTCTCTCCAATTTTCTGAAATAAATCTGCAAACAAGCTTTATTCTCGATGAGGTTTTACCAATTCTACCTTTTTCAGATTTTCCAACACCTGAAGAATGAAGAGCGTTTAAATCAAAATAAGGAAGACAATTGCACACAACACGCGGTATAGGTACTTCAACGAACACTTCGTGAGCACACAAAACTCTTTCTCAAAAACTCTAAAACCCCTCGCATACCAAGTTGAGACATGTCCAAGCAATCAACAACCGGCGCTTGCTTGCTTGTTTCTGCCCAGACGCCCAAAACCCAAAGCACCAGCCCCGTCGCGCCGAAATCAGAGGGAAACGCACAGAAAGCCACTCTCACAACTGCGTCGTTCACCATCACCATCGCTAGTCTCACGCTATGGTTGAGTAGTGCCTTTTTTTTTAAAGTAATATTTCTAATATAAATTATTCAAACTAGAGAATTTATTTAAAAATATCAGAAATAAATCGTCACAAAATATAATACAAGATAGAAAATTCTCAAGATAAAGATATCCACTATTATCAGCATACTTGTTTTCATTAAACAACTTGTAAAAATATGTCTTCCAATATAACATTTTAAAAAAACTTCATTTTTATATAAAAAGCATAACACATGAAAAAGAATAACATATTTTAGATTTTTTAAATAGAAGGGGTAATTAGTATATGTTTTAACGAAATAATTTGTAAAAATATATTTTTTTATATAATATTTTAATTGAATTTAGGTTTTTGTGGTTTATTATGAAAAGTATGAAAATTACTATCATCAAAATTTTGTAGATTTATTTCGAACTATTAAGTATAATTTATCGTCAAAACAAAATGAAGAACCAAATTAACCCACTCAAATTATATATATAAACTATCGTGGCAGGCAATAACGTTTTGAATACCAATTGCTTTTATATGAAACTCCTGAAATACAGGAAACCGAATGCAAAATAGAGGAAACCGAATTTTGTGGTGCAGTTATTTTTTCTCCATTGTGCTTTAAGATTTCATTCTGTCGTCATGTAACATTCTTTCCATTAGTTCAGAGTTAAGAACAGTAAAATATTGGTCCATCTAATCTGCTCTTGGGATGAATAATGTAAATTATGTATATTATAGATCTTTTAGAAAGGTGACAGATTTTCATTTTAATATTTTTCTTTGGAATTAACTAATAAGATCCATTTAACTCTGGATCTATCATGCGCCGAGAGGGATCAAATCTCTCGAGGTGCAAACCTATTTTTTGAGTGCAAAATTTGAGAAAAGGTTTGCACCTCCAGAGATTTGATCCCTTTCGGCGCATGATAGATCCAGAGTTAGATGGATCTAGGCTGCTTCCAGTCGGAGGCATCAACGTCACATTTTTTAGATTATTAAAATTTTTGTATATTTTTGAGATGTAAGATGGATCTAGGCTGGTTTCAGTCATGTGCTGCCAAGGAAAATCTATCAAAGATATGATTAATTTTATCAGTAATATGTAAATATATCAAATATTAAAATAATAATTTTAAATATGCTAAATATTTCTGAGATTAACTTGGTCATTTTAATTTTAAATTTTCTTAGTTACCTCAGTTCGTTGAGATGATAATTATTGTTAATAACTATAATGATGAAAAATGATGAAATATTTTTTTTTAAATGTAAAGTGACAATAATAGTGTTGAAAGATAGAAAATGTGAATAATAAGAACGTACTCATGTTACAATCAATCCCAAACTATTTTCTTCTACTATTCTTATTTCTTCCATTGTTAGTTTTGTTATCTTTTCAAATCGATTATATGAAAAAGAAAATTTAAATCGTAAACCATTTAAATCTTTAGCTCGATCTATTGTAGTAAACATGATACCTTGTCTCTCTTGCTCTCCAATATTAATAGCTTAAATTACTATAACACAAAAATCAATCTACGTTGTTAATAACTTTTTGCGCTTACACTAAAATCAATGCATATTGTTAATCCAATCACTTTAATATTAATGTACCATCATATATCCAATTACATCAAATCATAAATCAACATATACATTGAAATCAATGTATTTAATGCAAGCAATCAAATAGGATTAGAAAATAACTTCTACATTGAAATCAATGCACCTAATGCAATCAATCAAATAAGATTAGAAACCAACACCTACACTGAAATCAATGCATTTACTCAAAGCAATCAAATAGGATTAGAAATCGCCATCTACACTGAAATCAATGCATTTAGCGCAAACAATCAAATAGTATTACGAATAATCTACATTGAAATCAATGCATCTAGTGCAAGAAATCAAATATAATTATAAATCGACATCTAAATTGAAATCAACACATCCAGTGCAAGCAATCAAATAGTATTAGGAATCATCACCTACACTAAAATCAATGCATCTAGTGCATGTAATCATATATCATTAGAAATAAATATCTACACTAAAATCCATGCATCTAGTGAAAATAATCAAATAGGATTATAAATCACCATCTCCACTTAAATCAATCCATCTAGTGCAAGAAATATTCTTCCCTCTCTCCACCCTCCATCCATATCTATATCCCCATCCATCTCTTTTTTTTTGTCTCTATCTCACCCCCCTAAACACACACGCTCACGCACTCCATATATATCGTTCTCTTTGTCGATCACCCTCTCTCCACATTTCTCTCTTCTTCCCTCTCTTCCCCTTCTCTCCCTCTCCCCCGCAAATATCTCTCTTTCCTCCTTTTGTCCTCTCTCTCTCTCTCTCTCCATCTTCCTTATCACTCACTCTCTCTCTCTCTCTAGGAACCAACATCTACACTGAAATCAATGCATTTACTCAAAGAAATCAAATAGGATTAGAAATCGCCATCTACATTGAAATCAATGCATTTAGTGTAAACAATCAAATAGGATTAGAAATCATCTACATTGAAATTAAGTCATCTAGTGCAAGTAATCAAATATAATTATAAATCGACATCTAAATTGAAATCAACACATTCAGTGCAAGCAATCAAATTGTATTATAAATCACCACCTACAATGAAATCAATGCATTTAGTGCAAGTAATCAAATATCACTAGAAATAAATATCTACACTAAAATCGATGCATCTAGTGAAAATAATCAAATAGGATTAGAAATCACCATCTCCACTTATATCAATCCATCTAGTGCGAGAAATATTCCTCCCTCTCTCCACCCTTCATCCATATCTATATCCCCCTCCATCTATTCCTTTTTGTCTCTCTATCTCACCCCCCTAAACACACGCGCTCTCGTACTCCATATATATCAATCTCTTTTTCAATCACCCCCTCTCCCTATCTCTCTCTTCTTCCCTCTCTTCACCTTCCATCTATATCTCTATCTTCCCTTTCTCTCCCTCTCCCCCATTAATATCTCTCTTTCCTCCTTTTTTCCTCTCTCCCTCTCTCTCCATCTTCCTTATCACTCACTCTCTCTCTCTCTCTAGAAACCAACACATACACTGAAATCAATGCATTTACTCAATAAATCAAATAGGATTATAAATCGCCATCTACACTGAAATCAATGCATTTAGTGAAAACAATCAAGTAGCATTCGAAATCATCTACATCGAAACCAATTCATCTAGTGCAAGTAATCAAATATAATTATAAATCGACATCTAAATTGAAATCAACAAATTCAGTGCAAGTAATCAAATTGTATTAGAAATCACCACCTACACTGAAATCAATGCATCTAGTGCAAGTAATCAAATATCATTAGAAATAAATATCTACACTAAAATCGATGCATATAGTGCAAATAATCAAATAGGATTATAAATCAGCATCTCCACTTATATCAATCCATCTAGTGTGACAAATATTCTTCCCTCTCTCCACCCTCCATCCATATCTATATCCCCCTCCATCTCTTATTTTCTGTCTCTCTATCTCACCCCCCTAAACACACACACTCTTGCAATCCATATATATCAATCTCTTTGTCAATCCCCTCCTCTCCCCATCTATATCTCTATCTTCCACCTATCTCCCTCTCTCTCAATCTTCCTTATCACTCACTCACTCTCTCTCTCTCCACCTTTCTCTCTCTATTTCTTCCTTATTACCTCTCTCCCCCTCCCCCTCCAAGTCCATCTCTCTTTCCCTCCCTCTCTCCACTCTCTCACATCCTCTCTCTTACTTCCTCTCTTTCCCTTTCTCTCGCATCTCTCTCTCCCTCTCTCTCTCTCTTCACCCACCAACTATGTTACTATATCCCTCCCTCTCTCCTTATATCTCCTTCTTTCCCCTTATCTCCATCTCTCCTTATTTGTCTCTTTATCTCAGCCCCAAACATACACGCTCTCTCTCTATCTCTCCCTTGTCACTACCTCTCTCTCTCCACTTCTCACTCTCTATATTTCCTATCTCCTACATCTCTCCCCCTCCAACTCCATCTCTCTTATCGATCCCTCTCTCCTCCTCTCTCTCGTCCTTCCTCTCTCTCTCTCTCTCTCTCCCCTAAATCCCTCTCTCTTCCCTGATCTCTCTCTCTCTCTCTCTCTCTCTCTCTCTCTCTCCCTCCCCAATACTCTCTCTTCCCCCATCATTCTCCTCCTCTCTCTCCCTTTCTCTCCCACCTCTCTCTCTCTCTTTTCCCTCCAATCCTCTCTCTTCCCCCATATCTCTCTCTCTCTCTCTCCCTAATCCTCTCTCTTCTCCCATCCCTTTCTTTCTCTCTCTCTTTCCACCCCTCTCTCTCTCCAACTACATTACTATATCCCTCCCTCTCTCCTTCTCACTTCTTCTCTCCCCCTTCTTTCCATACATCTTACTTTGTCTCTTTATCTCACCCCTAAACATACACACTCTCTCTCCATCTCTCCCTTATAACTCTCTCTCTATCTTTCTTCTTAGTTATGTAAACTAATGAACATAAATATTTGTAAATATAAAGAAGATTATGGAGTAAATATGAAAAGAGGTTTTATTTACTTAACATACCTCTAGTTTATTTATATTTTTATTTATTTACCATACCCCTTTTCTTTACTATGGTATTTGGCCCATAGGCTTGTTATATAATTAGATTTTTATTTATAATCCTATTTTATATATTGTTATTTATTTACCTTACCTCTTTATGCCTCTTTTATATTTATTTATTTACCATGCCTATTTATATCTATTTTATATTTATTTATTTATTTATCATACTTGTTTATACCTCTTTTATATTTATTTATTTAACCATGGTATTTGGCCCATGGTATCAATATTAATTTGTCCCATGATATTCGTCCCATAGGCTTCATCTAAATAAAACCTCTTTTTAAAGTTTTTTTTTAAATATAAAAAGGTTTATGGAATAAATATAAAAAGAATTTTTATTTATTTACCATACATCTAGTTTATATATATTTTTATTTATTTACCATAGCTTTGGAGTAAGTATAAATTCATTTTACAAATATTTAGTTAAAAGAAATATTAAAAGATTTTGGATTTTGATTGTTTGTGTTGAATTAACTCTTTTCCTTTGATTTAGGAAATAGTATTGACTTTAGTAAAGAGTAAAGATGTTTAAAATTTTACTTAATTTGGAAATTCAATGTGGTATTTTTTTTTGTTAAAGGTAAATTTATGATCCATTCAAATTCACGTATATAATTTACTATCCATTCAAATTATATAAATAATACATAATTGTATTAGAAATTGATATATGTTGTAGCACAATGTGATTTTTATTTTTTATTTTTAATTTTTAATTTAAAACTTAAGCCTACATTTTGTATGAGGACGTGACACTCGGCGCAATCA